>JAOXNN020000086.1:155233-165336 GCA_028571205.2 Hydropsyche betteni
AGCAGTGCTCCGCAACCTTTTCTCACCCACGGCACACCAAAATTCTTCTTAGAATTCTGTGGCACACCAAAAGCTAAAAGTGGCAAATTTTCGTGATCCCCACGCAATCTCTAAAAACAATCTCCAATAGTATAGAATCTTTACTAAATTTAAAAAAATAGACAATATTATGAAAAATTGTAAAATTTCAAATACATTGAATTCGACCTTGTATCCGGCTCACGGAACACCAGTGTGCCGCGGCACACCGGCTACGGAGCACCGATATAGAAAGTCATATGTCATAGCCATTAATTGAATAAATGACTATTTCATTCATAATAAACCATTCACATCAACATGATCTACGTCGATAACTTCGATCACACTCCCAAACTCGAAGATCAATTTCACGTCAACAAACACTCACGCGCCTCCGATTAATCACATTCTTTCCTCCGATCGTTTTCATCTAAAACCAAAGCATCTATCGTCCCCGAAAAACACACAAAACCCACATACACACGAGAAAAAGTCGTTAACCGACGACAAACGACGTCCCTTATCGGCCCAAGAGAGACGTTCGCGTCACGTTCCCAGACGTTTCCGGCGCGGGAAAACGCAACGTTTCCTCCGGTTCTCTTTCGCCGTGCTACGTTATGGTGTTGGTATGGGGAAATGTGCGAATTCGATTCGAAACTAACGTGTCGTGGCACACTGCGAGCTGAGGACTTGCCGGAACTCGTGGGAACGTGCGATTCGGTTCCGAGTGCTCGATGTAAATAGTTCGATTTGAATTCGTTATTCTGTTCGTATGAATGGATATTGCTTTCGGGAGAACGGGCGGATAGTCTGTATGAGATCGCGATGAAATTTCAGTGGTGGTTGCTTCGAAGGATATAAGAATCTGGTTATTTTCGTGTTGAGTCTAGGGTTTTTGGACTCGGCTGGACTCGGATATAAAAATAAGGGTTCAGTCCCACGCCCGGAACTAAAACCTGATAAGTCCGTCTATTTAGAATCGAATGTTTTAAAATTGAACTTTTTTCATAAAATCAAAATGAAATGTTACCTTTCATTCGGAAATTATCTACACAAACGAAAGATTTAAGATTTTTTCTTAAAAATAAATAAAAAATTACTGAAAAGCTATGATACTTTTGGTTAAGTTATGATTCATCTGCATATATTTTTAATTTAGGAACCAGATTTGACTCAAACTTGTCGGATTTCCAAAATATTGGACCCGGACCCGACCCAGAAAACCCAGGTTTTTAGAAACCCTATGAAACTTATTAAGTGCTCCTCTTCAGTTATTTTTATTATTTTTAGATAAGATGAGAATACCAATTTCTTCTAATTACTAAAAGTTAAGTAATTTATAAATACGGTTACTATATGAATGACCTTAACACGCGTCATTGACCCGAGATTATTGGCAAAGTAATTAGCTCCCCTAAAGTTATCTTTATCTTATTACGTTATGAGACGACCAAATATAATATAATAATGTCATTGCAACTAAATCGTATTCAATGTTTTTATGAAAAATATTTTACATTAACATGAATGACTTGGCAGCATTTTTCATGAATATTACTCCTTTATGTCGTCGCCGTGATCTCGTTTGAGTGTTCAGTAAAAATGTCTTATCTTATGTTCCGTATAGGAAAAAGTAACACTAAAAAAGGAGAAAATATAGTCGTCAACCATCAATCAATGTCAAAGTCGCCTCAAAGCGCTCTACAGGTTAACCAAAACGATCGTTAACTTATAATTGTTTTCGTGAAATTAATTCATCTTGGCACTTTTAATTTTTTATCTTCGATAAAAACTTGTATCAAAATTTTAAATTTGATCTTTTTATTTATTTTATGACGAAATAAACAAAAATTTTATCGGAACGAAATATTTATAATGTACACGCAAATATACCTAGATGATATTCCAGATATGTGAAACGAGTATGTGAAAAATATTCAGGGTATTTGCGAATAGCTCGATAGTACGTTGTCGCTCGATCATTATTTCACTGAACTTTTTTTCGTACATAAGCATATTAAAATACGTGTGTAGATTAAATCTCATCGTTTCCAACTAGGGTCTCATTGCGCACAGTCGACTTTTTCGTTTTAATTATTATAATTGTGTATAGACGTCCAAAGTCGATTTATCATTCGATTTATGTTATTACCAAGCCGTATAATTTAAATAGGAAAATTTTCTCGATTAATTCTCAGAATATCGTTTTTCTCAAAGACCCCCCACTGTGATCGGATCAAATTAACATTACGGACATTTTATTAAAGCATTAGCTAAATATGACATTTAAACGTTGAGCAATTTCAAACGGGATTCGTTACTTTCGGTTTATATCGTGTCATTTTATTTGACCCTTTTTATTTTATTGCTGTCGCGTCGGTGATGATTTTAATTTAATTTTCACGTTTTAAATATTTTATTTATAAAACGCTTAAGTATTTCATCTTGTATTTAATTAAAATACTGGGGAAAATATCTTCTTCTTTGGTCCGTTAATAGCGTCACAGTTTGCACCTGGTGCTGTGTCGTCAAAAAATAGCAAATGTAAAACATTTCCGCACAAAAGAAAGAAAACGAACCTGATGTCCACTTCGAAGAAACATTAAAAAAAATACGTTTTCGGTAAAGTGCACTCTTTCGAGATGTACAAAAAATGTAAACGAAAAATAACGACGTCGACGAACCTCCTAAATTAGTTCCTATACATTTCTCTGAGTTTTTTTCTATCCGCTCTCGAGGGAAAGGAGGTTTTTCTCGCAGGCGACGAAGGCTTTCCTTCAACACTCGAACCATGTGTTTGGCAAAAGAACCATTATGTGAAAAGTGATCCATCAAATTTAGAGCGTACTTCACATGCGAGTTTGGTACCTTTCAGACCGCATTACTTATGTGCGACACAAAAATACTATATCCGTTATTCGAGAATGAAATCGATAGATTGATCTTATTGCTTCAATTTCGAGAAGATGAATTCGCTTTTTGAAGGATGACGTGATTGATGGATCTATACGTGATAAAGAAATGCATAAACGATTATTCCGACTTAACATATCCTCATTTTCTCGTTTGATGAACTACAACGGATTTTTTTCATTGAAATTCGACATTAATCGATGTATTTTTCATTATCATCCTTCAATACACCATTATCGTCTTTAATGCACCAGAAATAATGCACATCGTGAAAAATTCTAATGCACAAATAATTCGTTTTAAGGCGCAATCTATATTTTTTCAATACACAGTTCAATCGTAACTTTTGAAAAATTCAATATTGAAATAACCAAATACCATTTAATTTCAATAATCATCGAAACGGTCGCGTTCAACACAGCTTAACCATAGTCAAACAGCGATAACTTTATTATAATTTTTCAATAAAAAGTTTCTTGAAAAAAGCTTTCAAAAACGATTCAACCCGCCAACAACTTTCTATTATAAAACGAATATCTCCAAATAAAAGACAAGCGTCTTCAAATTGGACGGGCGTATATAGCAAAAGCGTCGATCCTCAAAGCGCGTTTCTTTGAGCCATGGGAAGAAAAGATCCGCAAAATTTCCCCCATCGACCCCATAGAGCGGCGACAATGGCCGCGTTGAAATATTTTAACATGGATGATCGTTCGGAAAGTTCGGCGGCGAAACTTCGCCGTCTGAATAAAGCTCATTAGCGATTTTTCGAAAGTCCCCCTTTGTGCACGGCCCGACACTAATTCGGTTGTTCTGCGAGTTCGGTTTCGAGAATTCAAAGTGGATGGAATGCGGTGTCGCTTTCAGTGATGTTTCAATAAAGTGTACTGTTTTTTTTTGTCTATGGATAAGGTAGGGTGGTTTATTAAATGGGTGATGACGCATTTTTTTATATGGTTAATAGGTTTTGTAAGGTATCATTATGTCTATTGTGAGATAAAGTTTTTTCGATATCCATTGAAAATTATGTTATTTTCATTTTACTGGGTTTTGATATTAATATTCATTTTTTATAAAAATAATGAGGATCAATGTACAATACGAATCATCTGACTTATTGCTCTATTTCGGCAATTGATGAAAACCGTTATGTTTAGTTAATATAAAATTATTGACGTTAAGTGTATACTTTTCCATAAATATTTTTTTATAGTATGAAACAGCATTCTCAATAACAGATAATAAATTTCAATTGGACAGGATTGATATCGATATTGAATTGCACGTCAATTTATCCACCATTTTTTTCATATTGAAAAATTTTATAAATCGCATCTCTCATCGATAACAAAGAAATGCTTTGATAATATTTAACTTTTCTTAGATATTTAATCTTGATTTTATTTACATAACTAAAATATAATACTATTTTTTAACCCCCGATCATGATAATTGAAAAGATTACATTACACAAAATTTGACTCATAAGAGACACAACTATTTACAACTCCCGACCCACACAAATCAATCAACTCGAATCCAATCAACGCGAAAACTCCACGAAACAAATTTAAAAAACGTGAAAAAACAAGGGTTAAAAGGGATCACCAGCACAAAGGGTGTGAATTTCCTCGGCGAGAGGTTCTGGCGGGCATTCCGACCTATCAACACCATAACACTGGTTCAAGTTTCCCCATTGCTCAAACTTGAACAGTTTCACTCCGTACATAAACTGCACACGGGCATATTGCTTTTATCTCGTTTCCTGCCCCCTCCTGGCCCCAGCCAGACGTTGCCCCTTTCGTGTGTGTTTTTCTCGTGCAAGTGTGCATCGTGGAGTTGTGTCCGATCGTTGTGTGTCCCCAGACGTGTAAAAGGTGGATATTTTAAAATTTTCCTTTTGTATGTTGAGGATCCCCGGAGGTTATGTCGCAAATGACTGGCGCAAATAGCGGGGAAATTTTTGAAAAATAAACCCGAGTTGAGGCACTTGCGGTTCTCAATTTCGAGGCGGATTTTTAAGTGAAATATTTTGATAGATTTTTAATTATTATTGGTGTTTTTTTTTATTTATTTTTTTGACGTAATATGAAACGAATCGATTTTTAATCATTATTTTTTTTTAATGAAATTCCATATAAAATATTTTGTATAATATAATACTAAAACTAGTACATAGGCCCGATGTTAATAACATCGGCTGTGAATTGATAACCATATTAATACGTAATAAAATAAAAATTAAATATATCTATGCAAAATTATTTTATAAACGTGCTTTTGCGAAATGTAATAAAACAAAATGAGTGTCGACATCATCATTATCATCATCATCTTCATTATCATCATCATCATCATCATCATCTTCACCATCATCATCACCATCATCACCATCATCATCATCACCATCATCATCATCATCATCACCATCATCATCATCATCACCATCATCATCATCACCAAAAGTCGCGGGTCGTTCATTTGAAGAAAGAAAAAAAAATTCGCAAGCGTCATCGTGACAGACAGACATACAGAAATCCACTATTATATATAGGGGATAGGGTATTTATAATATTCTACTTTTATCATGAAATAGTTTAATATTTTCTAAAATTTCAATACTTTTTTTTGTATATTATGAAAATGATAATGTATTCATATTTTTTTACTGATCATGTATGTATATATACAAGAGCGAAAATAATCTGAACAAATAAACTCTCGCCGAATATTTTGAAAATCTTTGGAAATCTCGTTATAAAAGTGCCATTTAAAAATCCGCATAATTAAATATTTGCAATATTAGCAAATTCCAAGTGCTTTCATAGCTCGAGAATGTTAATTATTGCATCTGCTGCTGCAGCGCTTTAATTAAATTTCTTTTTCCGTCCCTCCGGTCCCTGTTCGTGCGCATTTCTAATTCAATTTCATTCTCGCACAAACAAATCTCGACCACAGAAAGATCATACGGCGATTTTCAACTTTCGCCTCGCAAATCCCACCAAGACACCGATCGATCAACATCACGATGTAATTACGGTGCGATCGAACGGTGCAAATTGCCGGAGGAGCGGTCCCTTTGCGAAAGGCAAAAGGAGACCGACGACGCTAATGAAATTATGATGAAAAATATAAAAGAAGGCTCTTAAGATTTTTTACGACGGAACCTTATCGACGTCGCCCTTTTAGGGGTTCGCTTTCGTCCTTTAGGTGTTTCACCCTTTGACGGTCGACCTTTTAACTTTTACGTTATACTCACGCCTCATTTGCATGGGATCGTTCTGCAAAATATCAGAACGATGATAACCTTTACTACGTCGTTTCCAAACTATCGAATTTTCAACCCTCCGGCTGTTTTCTCGCTGAATACGAATTCTTGAGTTTTTCTTTATTTATGCCCAAAAGGAATATAAGGAAAGATCGAATTTGTTACGCATACGTGGATTCATTCATTATTTTTATTCTATAATATTTTTTTATTTTATATAAATATTTTAATTGATTATATTCTATCGTAGCCCTGGACTATTTTTTTATTGAAAACTTGTGCGTAATGATGAGTCAATAATATTTTCCAATTTTTTTTTTTTCAAAGTATACCAGATTGTTTTCTAAAATTTTTAAAATAGATCTATTCAATTTCAGTTTTTGGTATAATAATAATTTCGATCGGCTTAATTCGAAATGAACTCATTGTTACTCATCTCACGTAGAAGTTTCTTGCAAATACGTGTATTTTCTTTATAATTATAATATAACTTCTATTAAAACTCACATTTTGAACATATAGGTCACGGCAGTATTACAAACAAACATTAGGGTCATACCTAATTACAACATCTAAACACATAGAGGAAATTCTGAATTCAAGAATGAAACGAAACGTCATAAAAACTTTTCGATATCTAAAAAGACATTTTCAAAAATTTCATAATACAATTCGCTTATTATCAACAAGTTTTAGCGTCGACCATTCCAAACGGTTTTCTCTCATTTGCATGCAACTGTGCTATCTTTTTATACCATATGCAAAACACACCATTGTATCGTTAACGTCCTATACACCTTATAACACGAAACGTACAATTTGCAAAGAGATATAGGTATTTTCTCACGTTGAATAGGAATACGTACGTATCGGGTCACGCGACATTTCGTCGCACTCCCATACAAATCTGACCTCGGAAAACTCGTTCGGACCGCGGAAAATTCGCTCGAATTTATTCGCAAAGTATCATGCGCACTTTCTGCTGTAACAATGATTAATGGAAACATTTGCCCACCATCCCCTATTTATAACGACGGTGAAATCCGCAAAGGGATTTGCGCTAATTAAAGGGTTGCTTTCGTACTCCGTCTCTGAGCGTCCTCACCTTTTTGCGCATATTCCGATTATTTTTTATATAGGAATCCCGGAAAAAAAATACGCAAAGCCAAAGACCGATTCGACAGTTTAAATTTAAACATATTTCCTTAATTTATTCATACGTACAGTTTTATCCCGTTTCATACGTGCCGGGATGATAAAACTGCGTTTGATTTACGGCATGTAATTATTAATGTTACGCCCAAAGGGCAAAATGTGCGGTGTATGTTGATAAAGATTCGAATCTAGTCGGCTGTAAAACGGAAATCAAAATTTACGATTTCCTTTGAACCGTGTGTGTATGTGAGCCGAAAAATGTTCGATCTTTATGTTCGCAATAAACTATTAATTAAATTTATGGGGCACTACCTGGTTTTCGATTACTTTATGTCTTCCATCGAAGTAAGTTCTGACGTGCAAAAAATAATTTATTTAATGTGTTTTATCTGTAAAAGAAAACTATTAGATGGAATTGTATATATATATATACTTGTCTTCAAATAATGCGGGGACGTCAAAAGTTTAGCCCCACATCAGCGAAAGTAATTCCTAATAAAATTGTGGAATACAGAAACTCCTCAAAAGGATTTATTCAAGAGTGATTCAGTGGCAATATTAATAAATAGACTTTCACAAAATGACTGCCGACAAAGTTTCCGATGGATATGTCCGAAGATCCGCTCAACGAAAAGTTTTCGAAAAAAAAAAACTTAGATTTCCAATAACTATTAAACTAGGAAGAACTTTTTTTTCGTACAATCCAGTTAGTTGGCAGTTCGATAATTGCCCGATTGGAACACATTGATTCATTCAGATCAACTTCGACACCTATAAAATGTATATATAAATTCCTTTTTCACACATTAACCGATTTAATACAATAAATTGTACTAACCAAGCGCTACGATCTTATTTACACAAAACACCGCATAAACGTGTCCCGAATAATCCAGTTCATTAACATAACCGTTGAAAATCCGAATCGCGTTCGTTCTGCGAAATTTGTTCCACATGTACGCAAATTAGTTTGGTGTATTGGGGCCGCCGAAGCATGTTTTCTGTTTAACTTTTAATTCAAATCCAACTCAGAGGACCACACGAAGACTATACCTTAATCGAAGCCCACCCTAGGGGAAGGTTCGATTCGGGGAAAAAGCGAAAATATTTATCCCGAGCCTCAAACAAACACACGTTCTTTGCGGTAAAATGCGATTTTATCTCGCTCGTTTGTACCCCTATATACATTTTTTTTTGCGAGTTCCCTTTCGCCGAATTTGTATTTTATTTCTGGCTACACTGCTTTTCGAGTGTTTGGGCGTGAGACATTACCGTAATCGTATCAACTTCGCGATGTGCTGAAAAAAGAGGCTTTTTCACGATTTCGGATGGTCTCTCTCTATCCGCGTGTGATTTAATTTATCGTGTGCAATTCGAAAAAAATGTTATGTAAATGTTTCGTAGTGTGGAGTTTCAATGGAGGGTTCGCTCGAGTGCGATTTAATGTGTTTCGATTCGTTCGGCGATAACGCTTTTATGGTGCTCGAATGTAACGAGGACTATTCGGAATGAATGTTAAACAATTTTAATTTATTGTTCAATATGTGCAGTGTTGAATTTCGTTGATAAATGAAAAAAATGAACGATGTTGCCTTGAATATTCCAAGTGAATTCTCATGAATGAATTTCTCATTCTGAACATAATTAGAGCAAAACAAAATTAAACTAATGAATGATACTTTCTTGAAATGACGTCGCGTATAATTGCTATATTAAAACGACGTTTTGACGTTACAGGCAGTATATTTAGGCAAATTCACAAATAACGACTGTATACGTAAACAAAATTGCTATTATTATTTAATTTTTTTTTATATAATACAGTTAAAAAAATAAACTAAAAAATAAATTACATTACAATAATTTTGATGAAGCCAAATACTCCCAATCTTCTTTTTATACGATTCTAAAATAATACGGTTATAAAATAAAAGAAATGTGTTACTATGTCACCATGGTAAGATTCAGTACAGGTCGGTATACAATTGTAGTTATTAAATAAAAAATTTCAATTTCAAAAGATCGTCTAAAAAGACGATTTCACGTGGTAAAATTTTTCCACATTACAATTTTTTTTATTTGGTTAGATGTTCCATCTAAATATACTGACGGATTTCATTAGGAAAATAGTTTCTATCTCCAATTTGTATATGTTCTCCATATATTTTTTCTTGCCTGTAGTTTCTGGAACGTATTCCCCGTGTAAAAAGAAGATTGAGTGTAGGTGTAATAACAAAAAATATATTATATATATTTTTTTTATTATATAGTAACAGTTATGATACTTTTAATTTTATTCAATTTTGTTTATTCCTATTATCATCATTTGTCTATTCATATTTTATAAAATAATTTTTTTATAAAATTGGCATATGTATGTGTTTTTTTTATAGAGAAAGTTTTTTTGCTATCTTCTTAGTTGCAGCTTCCCACCAGATGGCATTACAGCATATCAACTTCTGCACCGTTCAACCAATCACCATGAAAATTAGCATGTATATGTATTTTTTTCATGGAGAATTCATTTTCGTTATCCACTTTATTGCAGCTCCAAGTGATTCTGCAGCATACCAAATTTCTATACCGGTAAACTGATCCCTATGAAAAGTTATAATACAGATTGGCAATTATATTTAGAAGCTAATATAATCTATATCAACCGATCGCCACAAAAATTGGCACGTGTATGTATTTTTTTGTCGAGAAGGTTTTTGTATCATCAAAATAGGGTGACCATATTTCCCAGAAC
>JAOXNN020000086.1:165436-184505 GCA_028571205.2 Hydropsyche betteni
AAATTGGCACGTGTATGTATTTTTTTGTCGAGAAGGTTTTTGTATCATCAAAATAGGGTGACCATATTTCCCAGAACCCAAAACGGGACGTTCCGCAAAAAAATTTTCACCACCTATATAAAAAAAAATTGTTACAGGTTCAAAAATTGTGACAATACGCGACCTGCTTTATGCTTTTATTTAAATTAATTTAAATTCAAAAAATAATTTGATTTTAAATTTAAGCCCCGACCAACGCCGGGCACTACCGCTAGTATATTTATTAAAAAAAAAACACAATCATGATCAATAATCAATTTAAAAAACGCACAAACCAATAAAAAAAAAAAAAAAAAACCCTCCCGAATCCACCCGCAAATCATCACACCCCCTAAAACAAAACAAAAAACACCCCTCACACACGCCACGTCAGCAAACGGCACGTACGGACCTATCCGAAGCCCACTTTCAGCGGGATTGCGTATCTGTCGTGGGCCCGCGTGTAATTTTTCAGTGATAAAAGCGTGCATTAGCACACACGCGGCGTGCGAAGTCACACGTAACGGCGTCGATCACGCGATCCCGGCACGAGGCGGCGCGCAACGGGTTAACAGGATATCCTGGGGCCCCATTAGGGCCGGCCGCACTTCCGACGGCCAATAAGCCCGGGCTGGGGCGTATCGGTGGATTTATGCTGGGAATGTCTCGTTGGGGTGGTGGTGGGTTTTTCGTTTGTTTGGTTGTTCGGGGGTTGGTTGGGGGAGGGGGAAAGTTTCGGCGGTTTTTGGGAGGGTTCGATTTTTTCGGGTAGTTTTTTAATGAAATGGGATTTTTGTAAGTGTTGATGAATTGTTTTTTTTTTTTTTATGAAAATTTTTGTGATTGTTCATACGTAACCGTACAAAATTTCTTGGTTATTCAATTTATTAAGATATTTGAGGGGCTCGGCAGTAAATAGTGCTAAAGGCTAGTTCGCACTACGCTAGTAATTTAGTAAAGTAGCGTGTAATTTAGTGGCTAAATGTGTGCGAAGCGCAAAAAATTAGTCAAGTAGTTTAGTGAATGATTTAGTCGAGCCGATCGAGTTGACTCTATTTTTTCGGGCGAGTAGCGCCCCCCCCCCCAACGCGTTTGTGAAAATTTCAATGTATTCTTATATCATACCACGTATTTATCTATTTTTCATTTAATTTGTTATCCATTGTTAATTAATATAAAAAAATAATAGTACAAATTATATTTTTAGTTTAAGTTTTTCTAAGTATAAAATATAAAAGATACGGATAGTTTTAACATGCCAAATTTTTACTAAATTAGAAAAATATTTAATTTTCCAAAATGTCAATATTAGGAAAGCCAATTTTACCGCAATTTTCATTTATAAGTAATCCAGTAATTTTTTTACTGACATAATTGAAATTTGAATACATATGAACCGAAAGAATATTGAAAAATCTTAAAAAACCGTTAAACTAAAAATACTTTACAATTAATAATTTTTGTTTACCGGTAAATTACCGAACTGTTATTTGGGTCACTTAATGGCCTTTCTAGTTGATTTTGTAGTCCTGCTAGAGTTTAACTAGGCCATTCCAGTAACATCGGTATATAATAAGAATAATGTAACAAACAGGATGATGAACTTCGCTTTTCGAAACATAATGAAGTCTAATTTTAATTTTGCATTGAAATTTATGATATTTTTAATAATGGTTCATATATAATATAATTATAAAATTTCTCGAAGAATATATAATAGTTGGGTATATTCGATCAAAAATAATATTGAAAAAAATCTTCTCGCTAGAAAATTCACGGTTCGTTGTTTTGTGATTACTCATCGTTGTGTGAAATACATTGTTGAAATATTAGATAAATTTGCTTTCACGAAACATTACGAGGGACCAATTTTCAAGTTTCAAAAGTAATTTTCACTGCCGCACCCTATATTTTGAATAACTTTCATATGGAAAACTATGTGGTTCAAACATTCGAATCCTTTGTATGGAACGTTCGAATTTCAGATCAGCTTCAATAGCGCAATTTGATAGTCTGCAAAAAACGTTCGTCATACACGATCAATTTTCAGACAGAATTTTTTTCGTTAAAATTTTCGGTTAGATACCGCTGAAACTGCAATTTGTAAAATTCCCCGCGTATAATATTTTCATCCAATCTCACACCAATTTCCGCAGAGATTTCGATTTCTCCGACTCGAACAAAACACCGTAACACACGAACAGCCCTAAAATCGGTCATTTCAGAAACGTATTAGCATATTGTCGAATTTTCGTGATACACACGCGGCCTACTGACACGAAAAAAGTCAATTTCGTGTAATTCGTTTGCGGATTTGCCACGTTTCATTCGTATATATGCGGCCCCGCTGAAAAAATACACCGACCGAGATTACCTTCAAATCGCGCAAAGACAAATATTTTTCCGCCCCCGCCGCGAAAATCCGCAATTTTAATATATTGTCATGTGAAATATTCCAAAGTTAGGGGATGAATAATTCTGATGGCACGGGAAATAATCGAACGGAATTATTATTCCCGAAAGCGAATTACATTTATTCTAACGCGCCTCATCCATCCGCAAAGAATACAAAAGAGGGCAATCGGAATCGGTGAATTTTTGCTTCGGGGATTTTTTCCGGTATGGGTCTTAATTTTTTTTCTGGGATGGGTTTTATGAGGAGCTTTAGAGGTGTTGGAACCGATAAAAAGCCTATTTTAACCGGAAAAATAAAGAGTTTTTTTTATTTTATTGGGAGTTTTTATCTCGGACCGGTCGTGAATGTTAAAAACAAAAAAAGGACGCGTCTCTCGGGGGACGGATCTTTATTTTATTTTTTTAATGAGGACCTCCGTCATAAATTTTCTTTGCGGTAGACAACAGCGGTTCATTAATCGTGCGGTCTTGTATAAGCGTATGTACAACATGACTCTAGTGTTGTATTTAAAAAACGTTAATAAACTCTGAAACGTTCGTGCTTCAGTACAAATGTTGGATGTGCCTTCGAATCATTTCACCGATGATACAAAATCGCAAGGATTATGTTGTAAAAGCACTCTATGTTAGCTTTTGAAATTGATATTTGCATACAGAATGCACATAGATTTCATTGTAATTTTGCAGTGCAAACACTGATAGAAATTTTTGATGAGTTGTTTTAATTTGGAAAAGTTTTCAAATTAAACTTTGTTTGATAAGCTTTTACATTGTTAATTTTTATGTTCGATCTTAATTTTAACGCACTGGTAAAAGTAATATGATCAAAGATTTTATTACGTATTTCGAATGATATCTCTGCTGTTTAATATTAGATTATCTATGACAGCTTGTATGCACTTTATGATCGTGTTAGCATTTAATTACTGTATGCGCCAAGCATGATAATTTTATAATGTATCTATAGAAAATTATGTATGCTGTTCATAAAATTAATCTGTCTTTATCTACCTAACAAAATTCTAATCTTCTCTATCTATAAATCACATAAATTATCATTACCATAATATGCAACCCATAGAACATTCTCATTAAAGAACTATTAAAAGTCTTAACACTTTATATAATAAAATAAAATTCGTTTTCGAAAAACTAAACACTGAAACTAACCAAAAGGCCTCAAACTAACGATAAACGATCGTATCCACATGGCTATTAACATCGCCACATGTCACTTAACTTAAGCAATTGTAGAAAACCAATACGCCTTTTAAAATTTAACATAGTTATATAATACAATGATATTATATAATATTTTTGAAATAAACCCTTCCAACTAAAATAAATCAAGCTAACCTTTTTTTCAATTAATGAACCACAATTCAACCAAAAAAAAAATCTATACCATAACAACTTTATAATAGAGCTTCAACTATACTCAACCACTTTCAACAAATCCAGAGAATATTAACACACTATAAGCAAACTCGGCGCACTACGCCTTCGTGTTTGATCGCGAAATTTCATATTTGACTTGGCACCCGTGCGAAGTTCGCAAATGATCAAACATCGAACGGTTCGTCCAAGTTTTATATCAAATTCCGCCATACAATTCCGAGGGAAAGAGCGACGAGAGAGGACGAACCGGGACAATTAACAAATTCGAAAAGTCGATTGCTCGAATTCCGCCCCGAGGCTTCGAGAGAGGGAAAATCGAGGAAAATCGGATCGTTGAAAATCGTTCATATCCGAGGAGTTCGCAGTTTGCGATTTCGCAGAGGTTCGATGCGCTTTAGTTCTTTATGTGCAATTAAGTTTGCAAT
This sequence comes from Hydropsyche betteni, assembly GCA_028571205.2. Lineage (NCBI taxonomy): Eukaryota > Metazoa > Arthropoda > Insecta > Trichoptera > Hydropsychidae > Hydropsyche > Hydropsyche betteni. The sequence goes on from JAOXNN020000086.1 coordinate 169,693, forward strand.
TATGCCGGAGAATAGTGGAGGGTAGTTTTTAATTGCGAGGGGTTTTCAATTTAGTACTTTCGAATTGCTCGTTAAACTTTTTTATGTCTCTTTATACGCAGATTTTTACTGACGTTTAATTTGGTGAATATTTTGAAAAAGTTTTTTTGATTTAAATCTCATTAGTTTTATATGATTCGAGAAAATAATAATTAACTTTATGGTACTAAATATACAAAAAAATCAATTAAATTCCATCGATTACAAAAATTCTTTCCTAATAATAGTTAAAGTATATTCCATCCTCTTTTTACACGGTTCCGAAATAACACTGTTCAAGAAAGAAGAACCGATTGATTTTTTTCACTTTAACACGGTATAAAAAAAAATGTATATGTATTATTATGCCACAATTGTAAAACTCGGTGCAGAACAGTAGTATTCTGTTACAATTATATAATATGTATATAGCTATAGTTATTACCAGGGCTTTTTTTACCCTGTAACGCGGCGGAACGGCGTTCCGGCACCTTTTATCTCGAAATTTTGAATAAATGTTTGCAAAATTTTATTTTCTTCTATATTTCAAAATTTTTGATTTTTTTCTTGGAAACCATTGGCTGTTAATCCCTTTTGAATATAGGGGTATCATAGGTCCCATAAAATAATGGAATTAAAAGGCTTGAAAAGAAGTGCGTTCCGGCACCTTTCCTTTTTAGAAAACAGCACTGGTTATTACACAAAAAAATTCGATGTGTTTCGATGATTTTACGTGACAAATATTTTATAAAGTACATTTGAATAGAAATTCTATCCAAATATACTGATGGAACCTATCTCTAATTTTTATATGGTTGCTATACAGATTTGTTACATGGTAGTCTCTGGAACGTATCTCCATTTAAAAAGAGGATTAAGTGTACATTTTTACATTCACAAACATCAAATATTATACATTAAGACAACGAATAAAAGAATCTAAGTATTAAATCCTAAAAAATCTTTAAAAAATTCGAATTCTCGTTTTTTATCATTAAATTCACACCACAATCTTCCAAGTTAATTCATCAGATACAACAACACTCACCGAATTCAACACCCCGTGCGGTTAACACGCAGTTATACGAATCTCGCTTCAGCACAACACATAGGAATTTCAGACGAAACCCAAATCCTTTTGATGCTCCGATCTCGCAAGCAGATAGAGTGTTTCCGTTGTTTTGTTCTGAAATCCCCACTATTTCACGCAGTTTCAGTTTTAAGCGTCCATCGCGATAAGACGTTCTCGCTCGCGTATTATTACGCAATACGTCCATACAATAATCTCGGCGCCGGAACACGATTCTTCCATTTGGCTTAATAGTTTGGAAAAAAATAAAATTATCTGGATAAAGCTTTCAGGGAAACCGTTTGCTAATTGAACGATTCGCGTCGCTGAAGTTTTGCCCTTTCAAGTTTTTAAATATTCAAGCTTTCTTTGTAAATGTTTGTTGTTGCTGGTCGAGTCGGTGGGGAAAAAAGTTTCGTACTGTACACTTTCAGTATAATCCGTTAGTCACTTACAGTGGTCGGCAAACTTATTTTGGAAAAGGCCAGATGGTTTAAAATTTGAGATTCGGCGGGCTGGCTAACAAACTCGTAGATATATGGAAAATTCTACTCAAATAATGACGAAAAAATAGGCTCGAAAAGTTTAACTGGAATTTAATGACAAATTCTGAAAATACACTTGCTATAATTTTTTTTTTTTCGGGATGAAAACTTCTAAATAGGTTTTTATTTAATTCCGTTATGTAAAAACAACCCAACCCTCAAAATTAACCCTTGCAAATCAATAAAATAATCAACTCGCGGGTTGGATTGAAAACAGGTAGGATTTGGCCCGCGGGCCGAAGTTTGCCGATACCTACGTTAGTGCATTAACTTTTTTCTTGTGATGTTACTGTGTTTTTTATTTAATTTAACAGAGGATTTTCAAATGGAAAAAATTTGCGTTTTTGCTAGTTTCATGATTTAAACTTTTAGGTTGATTTTCATGTTAGTGTTATCCATGCAAAATGTAAATTTGTACTGAATTTTATTATATTTGCTATTTAAAACTTTCTATTTATTAACATTACTACCTTTTATGTAAATTCAACTCCTAAAATGTCAAAAAGATTAGGCTATCGTATATATTATGTATAATTCTTGATTTTAAACATTGAAAATTTAACTATTTACATTCTAGCGCTCAAAATACAAACATATTTTTAGTCTCGTTATATAAAGCTTGTCACTAAAAGGTGAGGATTTTATTTAACACTGGTGAAGAAATCTCCAGAAAACGCTTATTTCGCTCAAGACTTTTTCAATATCGGCCAATGCAACATATGTGGTATGTTTGTTCTCTAACACTTTTTCCTTCAATACTTGCGAACTCGTAAAGATATTTTTTTATACGGTGCAAACTTCCTTCGTTTCTCGTATACGGAAAAGTTTATTTGCTTATATCAATTGAAATCGCTTATTTCTATGTATCTATTCTTAGACATAAATTTCATTTTGATTTCCAATATAAATACATATTCTATAAGTTATTTGCGAAATAATATCAAAAGTTATTTGCGAAAATTCTATTACATCGTATCGTTCCAATATATTATTTTAAGAAAATTTTTATTAATAAAATTTATTATATAAACATAAAGTTAAAATAAGTACCAACGCAAATTCAACGCATAAAAAATTAAAACACTAATCCCAGAAAGCGTCGAGAAACACATAATCTCGACGATCTTGCTGAAAAACCGCCAACGCAAAACTGTCCCCGGAACGAAAATTACCAAAAAAAAAAACGTTTTGTAATAAATAAACGATAAAAAATCCAACCTTTACCTTCACCCTTCCAAAAGGCGTTCATAATGAATCGAATCAGACGCGAGTTTCCGTCCCTCCGCGAAATAAACTCGTGCGTCGGTCGTAACTTACCACTTTTTACGATACGTCTCTCTTATTTTATTCCACCGTGTGTATATATATAAAATTTTTTCGCCCTCGCAGAGCCTTTTTCCATTTCTGTTGCCTTCGCAAACGCGTTTAGTATTCAAGTTGGGCTTTATTATGGTCGTTAAATGCTCGACGGTGTCGTCGCGGCCCAACATTGTTTTATATCGGGGCCGAAGGAAAAAAATGCGCTTTTATATTATTACGTCACCTTTATCGTCACTCGAAATTCAAAGTCTTTATATTTTTCGCGTAAAATGCAAATTCCAAGAGTCGTAAATGTATTATCTCTTTAACGGCTGAAAAATTGTCGAGTTAGATGTGTGCGGTATAAGAGAGTTCTTGTGTGCACTGACAAGTCGGGAATATTAACATGAAACATGAGGGGAATTTCGAAAGTAGCCAAAATTGGGTTTATATATTGTATATTTTTTGGTTGAAACTTAAATTGATGTTCTTGAATTTACGAATTTATAAAAAAAATGAACATGTACATTTTTGTATAAATATTGATAAATATCTGGTTGAAGGAGACCCATTTTATTTTTTCACTTTACTGCAGTACTTTGAAAGATCTCAACTTTTCGACCAAAACACCGCACTCACGTTCCGACAGACGCATTTGTATATTAAAAAACTTTTTTCGAAGCAACGGCTTTCGAAATTCAATTTCAAAACACCGAACACGATCGCTAACAAAACACAAATCGACTCTAAACCGCCAGATAATAAACAATTCACGTAAACTTCCCGCCCAATAAGAACAACACAAACATTGCCGTTTTATAAATCGTCCCCGATTGAAACGGACAATTTTACAACGGCCAGAAACAACATCAAAGTGGAAATAGAGCCTTTGTTGTTACTGTATAAATCCTCAACAACAAAACAATAATCGCCCGAGGACGATAGAGGACATGCGGTTTATCCCGACATAAAATATTTAAGACGTCCCCTCGCAGTATGGCTACATAGTTGTTTTATTCTCAAACGTATATGAGCTTAATATTTCACATAGAAACGATATGTATCTCGGTAGTGTATTAAAAATGACAAAAATAGAATTTGTTTGGAAGTAAATTCAAAAAATGCATTCGTGATATGAAACGATCTCGGTTGAATCATCATAAAATTTGTATAGTTTTTCTTTATGTCTAAGAATGCATTTTTATACTAAACCATCAATGTATTTTTTATTATTCGTCATATAAAAAATATTCAAAATTTAATTTTTTTTTTTATTTCCTTATTTTGTTCTTCAATATATAATATTATACTTATAATCTCTTCATTTAGACATATTTTCAATGACAATTATTAATCAACACAACAATTTAATCCAGCAAATTCTCATGATGATCGGGAATTCTCAATTCGGATCGCGTTTTGAGTTTATTGAAACATTGATAGAACCTCAAATGCTTAGTGGTGTGCCATCGGATCGCTGAAGTTGTGAAAACAACAAACTTCCAACTTTTCAATTAGACCTTCACCCAAATATATCGAGTGCTTTCCAATTTTGCTTACGGTCGAAAGAATGCATCGGCAACTCTGGAGGAATGTTTCGAAAATGTTTTTGATCATTTATTTTTGTTGTTATATTTAAGAACAAAAAATATATAAATGCTAATATACCATAATAAAAGAGTTTTCCCCACATCGCCATGGTGGCAAAAACGAATATAAATATACTAAAAATATAAATAGATATACACATAAAAAGAAATAATTGAATAAATTTAAGAGAGATATAGAAAAATACAGAAGAGAGAAAAAACTTCAAAATAATGTTAATTGAACAAAAATATGTAAAATTTTAGTATGTAATATTAAAAAATATACGTATTGTATGTATAAAATAGAAACAGACAGTATATATGTATACAAATTAAAATCGTTGAAGAAATATAACGTGTTGTTATTAATTTGTTGAAGATTTCGGTGTTGCTATTGAACCAACAGTCGAGTCATTAACTAAGTAGAAATCCAAATAAGATAATCGTATAATAAATTAATTGTAAGTTCCTAAAGAAATTTATTCAAAAAAAAAATTATATTAGCGTAATTTCCACATCATGCGAGTTATTTATGTTGTGAAACACGTATAAATAAACACTCGAGGAAATATTAAATTGGTCCGATCTCGATACATGTTCGATTCGCACGCTTTATACGATTGTGTAACGCTATTTTCCTCGGCATAGCAAATATTATTCTTCGGAAAAACCTTTTATACGGAAAAAAGGAAAAACCGATTTACGAAAGTGGAAGATAAGTTGGATGGGAAAACCTCTACTTGGTGCCGCGACTTTTTCCGCATTATTCGCGTATTTATCGCAACGGACGCGAATTTATCGCCGATCCGTGATATGTCCGTATTGTTATTGTTGTACGAAAACATTTTACTGTGAATTAACGGCGACGGGAATCCTTGAAAGTCGCTCTAAAGTAATTTTGCTTTATATTTTATGATAATGCTGGCGGGACACGAAAAAATAACGCGTGGATAATTCATCATCGTGAAAAAATATAGACGTCTCGTTACTTCGTAACCCGATGTTTTTTTTCATGAGCTTCCATGTAAACAGTTTCTTCATAGAATATCAAATTTTTGAAAGGAAAATACATCATTATGATAACATGAAAATTTTGAAAGGTTTTTCCGAGATTTATCGTCGAAAAAATCATATTCATGGTCGCAGACGTGACACACGTTTTAAATTGACAAATTTTCATTTTTCGGCATCATTAGCCATGTCATAAAGTGACTCAATTTACTCTAGGACAAAAGTTCGTCCTTTCATTTGGAAACTATTCGAACCCATGTTCGGACGACGTGACGGGTTAAATCTCGAAAACCCAATTCTGGATATCGTCAATCCTAGAGATTAATGTTATATGTTCTTGCATTTCTAATATATTATAGAATACAGTAATGTCTCGATCAACTTCTGAATCAGACTTAATTTATTCTAGGAATTTGCTGAGGTATAGTAAGTTTTGAAACTAATGTTATGTGTATGTATAGAAGTTAAATTTAACGGAATATCTATTGGTTAATTATTTTTAAACCTTAATTAAAATTCACTAATATTTATTATTAAAATTTTAGTAACTTTCTTAAAGGAATAAATCATTTTATTTTTTCTACAAGCACTGGTTTCAACTATCTCATATTTTCAGTGCAATTTTATTTCATAAACGTACTATAATACTGTCTTAAACTATAAAAAAAATGAAATCTCAAAACATTTTAAAAACGAAAAATTCACCCAAATTCCATTTTCATATCATTCAAAGTATCATCGTTTCTTTAAAAATAACATAAAAAAGATCGTGTATGTTCACAAAACCTTGTGAAAAATAACAAACGACGATTCGTAACAGGCTTGCTCGCCCCGGGATGTTCACAAAGGTTTCTATGTTGCTGGAAATTGAAGTCATAACGGGAAATTTGAAATGAAATGTTGAAAAGTAAAGGTATTTGTAACCTTTAGATGCACAGATAGTCATACCACGAAAACAGTATGAGTTGCATATCGGATACTTTTCTCCTATTCATGTCTTTTGCGATGAAAAGGTATTATAAATAATACATTTTTGATTGAATTTTTTTACATACACTGCATAAAAAAATTTTGCTTATTTATTTTATTATGATTTTTTTTATCTGTCACTTTTCTAAAATACAGTTGTAATTTTTATACCTAATTATTCGAATATTTACCTCATTCTTTTGTACGCTGAAAACTCGCCGAAAGCCTCATCTGATCCGCATTATGCGGACTTACCTGAGTATACACGAATAAAACCGAATTAAGAAACTTTTCCAATATGATCGCGAAAGTTGAATGATTCTCATTTTCGGCCTTTGAAATCCGAATCCCGCGAAACTTCTTATTGTCTGATGAAGACGCGGCCGGAGATTTTGTATTCTAACCGACAAGTGCGGATTGTGTTATAATTAAATATTTACCTTAGCGGACGACGGTTTTCGAGAAATGCGACAATTACGGGGATTCCGCCGTGTTTGGTATCGAAAAATAAAGTTGAATTAAACGCTTTGAACCGTGGAGGTTTTCTGTGGATCTTTCGAGACTTTTCGAGCGGTATTAATCCGATATTTAAAACGCGAGATTGCTACAATTCAAAGAAATCAATTTCGATCGTTATTTGGAAATCTTTTAATCATCAGATAATACAAATAAAGAATTTCTTTTGAACTTTTTGTTATAAAAATTGAATTAAAGCTTTCTTAATAATTTTTCGATCCTTTTTTTGGATGTAAATAAAATGTATCTACCTTATCGATAATAGAAAAATATATGATAGTTAACTACAATAGATAGTAAAATCGGAAATCTTTTCTACTTTAGTATTCACAAACATTTTCCAGGAAACGTTTTCTAGTGTGTACATACCTCCTTTTAGAAGCAAATCAATAAAACAAAAAATAAATGCAAAAAAAATAGAGATAGGAAAAGGATATTTTATTGGGCATTTTATTTGTCATTTTATATTTATTTACTTTCCGAACGAAACCTAAGGAAAATTTTCCGCGAAGATTCAACCGTACAATATAATACATATGAAATTCATACGAAAAATCCACAAATACGGATATTTGTTTTTTGCGTCCTTTTATCTGCGTTTGAAATGCCAAGCATAGGAATTTTTCCTAAAATTAAGCTAGACATCGACATGAACACACAGAAGTCAATATTGTATTCGCAGAAGCGCGTAAAGGAAAAACTTGAACTCAGCATCCGCAGATGATTTAACGAAATTTAAATTTCAGTCGTCTCACAAAAGAGACTGCAATAAATCAAATCAAAATCAAAACTGATTGTTGATCAAGACATATGGCGGTATTTCACTCGAACCGAATGTCAGCGTTTCAATTAATCAGTGCTGGAGATATCTCTCAAAGGCTTTTTCGTATTAACGCCGATCACCATAACGAGAACTGTCCAGGGTTCTTTCGTTTATTTGTTATGAAGCTTAACAGGGGAAGCAATTAAGGAATTGAGGTCACCTGAAGGAAAAACGAAAAGGCGATATGAAAAAATTTATATAAAAAATATGGCAATATGTATCTTTCGGCTTAAATAGAATATTATAATAATATCATTCGGATATTTTTATCATTTAAATTCTATTTCAAGATCGAATTTATTATATTTAGAATTCGTATTTTATGACCTTTTAATCTTATTTCACGCTAGACAGATACACCACAATCTTAGAAAACAAATAATGCTATTCAATTTCTGCTACTTTTTTTCAATTAAGTTAATTTTTTTCCAAACTCTTGCGTTCGTTGAATGCAAGTATAAGTCAGCGTCTAGACTCCTCGTGTTTCAAATAAAAATCGAATTTGCGTTTTCTAACGAAAATTAACGGCGATTCGCTTTGACATTTTCAATATCGAAAACAATTTTGCGCATTATTTAAATTTGTCACGGGAAAAGTTGAAATGCAAAAAGTTAACAATTTCCAAACGTCTCCGTCCGCTTCGATTGATATTGATGAGTCGTACCGTTTCGAATTTTTCATTAAGCGCCCCTTTCGAACAACGAAAAAACAAACATACAAGACTTAAAAAATGCTCAGAAAACAAAGCAAAGGCGATCGTTCAAATTGGATTCTTTTTTATTAACGATTTTGAGTGCGACAGCACAAAAACCCTCGTCAAGTCGTTGTACTCGAAAAGCTATCTAAACAATGCGGTTTTCCAACCGCACATGCCTCTTTATACGAAATTAAGTGAAAGAATCGTAAAAAATTCTGTTCCGAAAACTCGAATCAGATAATTAGAATCAGTAACGTATTTCGTTACGTAATAGATAAAAATATTTTAGCAGTATATTGTTAAAAGAAATCAATGTACATTTGCATATTCATTCGAACGATTCAATTTTCCAACTGGCTATTTCAATATTGACTTTTCACCAGTCCAACAAACTGGAAAAATATATATAAAAAAGTTCGAAATATTTTCAATGCATTTATTACATTTAAATTATGTATCCATTTTAAAATTATAATATTACGTAACTTTTTAACTGAACTATTGATACATACAAAAAAATAAGATACCCTAAAGTATAAGATGCATTTATTTAATTTATGATTCAATACTAAGTTCATGTAATCATAATATACGAACTTATTCCACCTAAATGCATAAATTCAAAATATATTCAAAAAGTCAGCGAATTTCCTAATCTGACAATACTAACACTCGATTTCCTTCACGACTTACACCTGAACGTTGTTACCTTCATTTCCTACTTTTTAGCTGATTATAGCATTGCAATGTTTACCGTTTCTGAAAATATACCTTTATATAATTCCACAACATGATGCTTATTAAGCTTTAGGATTAACATATATACTAAATGTTAAAATCTAGAAAAATTAAAAATATGAATCGACAAATAAATAATATTGATCTTTTCGTTAAAAATTAATCTTTGAATATTACAAATATTTATCAGTCTTTGTAAGGCTTTTCGAATTTTATAATCATTTTATACGCATTTTGCATAATTTTTATTTTACTTTTTAATTTAACTCTTTAGCAAAAAATTAATTTTCTTCGATATTCAATTACTTTATATTTTCTAAATATTCAAGTTTTTATACTGAATAATTTCAGATCAACAGCTCGTAAACACATGATCCATCCTTCTACAAAAAACGTCGTATATCACTCAACTTCAATAATGAGCAGGAGCAAATGAATTTAACAAAAATAAGCACTTTTCTACTTAATAACACCGAGTCAAACAATTGCATTACAATCATTAAAAATGCAATGAAATGAATTGAAAACAATAAAAAAAATTAGATAAACCGTACACAATCCTACAATTTTACAGGCGCCCACCATTTACACACACACCCCTCGTGCAATGTGTGCTCTCGGAAAATCGTCGGAAAAGCCAGCTTAAATTAATTGTCAGTTTTCCCAACGGTCGTCGACGAAGTTTTATGCAACTTCGGTGTGTTGGAGACAAACTGGCACATATGCGCGTCTGTTCAAGAGTTGGAGCATAACCAGTGGCGGCTCGTCCATATGTACTGCGTTACTGCAGCACCCCCAAGCAAATTGAGGAAAAATGTAATGATATGTTTATTTCAATTTATTTATATTTCATAAAATAACAACCAATACATTCGACAGTTATAATAAAGCGCGGTAGTAATATCAGAAAACGGGGCCAAGACCAACTGCAACAAGATGGAATTTTAAGCTAAGAACGGTTAATATTATAAAGTATATAAAAATTAAGAGAAATTGAGGAATGTTTTCAAGAACTAAAATCTTCTAAAAATATCGATAAAATAATAACAAATTCTACCAATTTGCTGAATGCATTAAATGATGAAATTTTTTTTATTTTGGTTATTATTTTGCCGCATTTAGATATTATTTACAATCAAATACAATCGGGTAATATTGATGCATTTCAATAAAAGAAAAATTTAAAAGTTTTACTATTGCCATCATACAAATACAAAACTTTTATAAGGAATTATCTTCATCTCAGTATCAGAAAGCCACAAATACATGCGACGTTATAATTATGGATATAAAAAAATATGATTTTTTCAATTAATTAATAACAATGAAATTATTTAACAAAGAAAATTTCGAAAAGTATAGAAAAAAAAGCCGATGGAAGATCTAATATAATACAAATTGTGAAAGCATTTCTTATGTTAGAAAAGGAAAAGCTTCAAACAGAATTAGAAGTCTTTTATTCAAGAAAAAAATGCTTAGCTTCAATAGTTTATTAACATTATTAAAATTTATTTCTGCAAGTATTCTATGTCAAGTTTTAGACGAAATAGCAAAACTTATTAAAATATTTATTACAACTCCGATGATTACTGCAGAGCCAGAGCAGTGTTTTTCAGCCATTATATGAATTAAAAAAAAAACTGAAAAACACAATGGCTCAAGAAAAATTGACAGCTCTATCAATTTTTATCCATTGTTATCAATTGAAAAAAAATGATTATCAATAACGAAAAATTTAACGAAAAAGTAATAACCTTTTTTCAAAGAAAAAAGACAGAATAAATTTTATAATGAAATAAAAATGTTAATATTAATTTTTTCCTAGGTTATTATTAAAATATAATCCAAATATACATATTTTTTTAATTTTTAATCTACCGCAGCACCCCTAGATAATTTATCCACGAGCCGCTACTGAGCATAACTCTCGTTCGCTTTGCACTATTGTGCTTTATGTAATTAATTGAATATGCCTTCCAGTCCTTTTGTGTATCTTGTGTGTAAATATCAAAGCTCGTATGCAACTTTTCAATGATTTAGATGAAATTTACTAGAATTTCATTAAAGACGTTACAACTCACATTGTTTCTTGGTTAGTATTTGTTCCGTTGATGGTTTCCGGTTAAAAATTTTAAACAACATTACAATATCGGCATTGAAATAAATTGGATTTAGCTCAAGATTAAAATGACTGAGGATTGTTTCAAAATAGTCTATTTTTTTTTTCAAAAAAATTTCATGATAATGGTGGTTTAATAATTATATTAATTAGAATTAGAATATGAAAAATGTATAAAAACGTGTTTGTTAGGATATAAAACTATTTCGGAGTTTCTCTCAGTAACACGGCCTTAGCCAATCTCCATGGAATTTTCACTGCTCTTAAAAAGCCTCGAGGTTCATCAAAGACTGCATAGAAATCCAGTTGTCATTTTCATCGTCGTACATTTCCATTGTTGACACAGTCTCTTTGTTAATCGTGTTCCCACCTGAAAATTGTGAAAAATAACAGTAATTTAATATTTCGATTTATTATTATTGTCAGAATATACATTAAAATATTTTTATTAACACATTTATGAGCACGTATATATGTTAATACTGACCTACAATCACAATTTTTTACCAGAGTTTTCCAGCTCCCACCCAACTTTTAGCAATTTCTAATGAATGAATCGTTGTCCATTTATCGATTTTATGATCGTATCTTTCAATGGTCTTTAAATATGTACTGTCCACATATCCACCCACAGCATATAAATAACTACCGATTACAAACACCTGAAAACGAATAGAACTTCAATCCAAATGAGAATAAAATATTTCAAATTTAAATGATAAATTGTTCCAATGTTATAAAATCTAAAACATAACTAAAATTTTCAAGTCCTTGGTAAAGAAATAATTTTTAAAACATACCCCGAAACCATATCGTTTTTCATTCATCGAAACTCGTTTTGTCCGCTTTTAGTATCAGAAAGGTAACCAAACGTGCACTCCCATTTAAAATTTTCGTTCAAAATACGAACTTTGCTACATAACTGCAATGGACAAAACCGCTATCGACCAACAAAATGTGCCGCATCGATTTAAAATTTCCTAATATTATATAATCATCATCATCATCATTAGCAACCCATTAGTTATCCACTGCAGGACAAGGTTTTTTTTTCATTTTATTATTAGAAAAACATACAGTGCTCACAAAAAATAAAAAAAAATAACGACAAACAAAGACCAGCTACACGTTTCCACAATTAAATATCTAAAGCTAGTTTACAGTGGTGATATCTAGACAGAAAGAGAACCACAGAACCAATCATTAAACAAGACACACATGAAAGCAATCGGTCGCCAGACTGAAAGATTTAGATTTTTTTTTATACCAAAAGCAAATCTAAATCAGGCATCCTAGTGACTAGAATGCTTGATGCCCTCAGGCATTTAATACCATAAACTTTATGGTACTGATTTCAATATAATTTTAAATATTAAAATGCATGCGATCGATTTATACTTCGAAAGTATTGTGATGTTGAAACGCGACGTAAATTGTTTTAATCGAACGATAATTCAACAAGTCTGTTCTCCAAAATCAATATGTTTCAATAAACTCGAAAATCAAATTTGGCGGTTAACGTAACGGCCGTTATCAAATTAAGGAAACGAGAACGAGGGGCACAAATTCGACGTAATTTTGAGGGGCACCGATCAACGGTGAGTTTAGATTAAGCACGATTGGCACAAAATTAATTAATATTTTGCCCCTCCCCGTAATTCGATTAATTACCCCGTAAACGATCCTGAACCACTTATTGAACCTTAAATATATTTTTTGCTCGACACTTTTCCATGACGATCTCGATTTGAATTATTTATCGAAATCCATACCAAATTCTACTGACATTGTAACTTTTATTCTAAAATTCAAAGATTATACGTATTTTATTATTTTCTCAAACTTTGTCGCGAAACGCTGTAAAAGTATGGAAGCTTTTTCGATTTCCGCATCAATCGCTTCTCCGGACATTTTACGACTCTCCACAATGCATGCATATCCTCGGCGGATTTTAATGAGGGAAATCTCATGTGGGAGACCACAAACGCTGGTGCAGAATCCGCAACAGTAGCCTTTTGTCGTTTGCGAGAAGCCGTTATTTTCGTTATCTTGCACTCATTAAACGTGCAGCTTCACGCTTTGCCAACGACGAGCTTTACGAGAATACTTCGCGTTATTGGAGGAAACGAAGCGTGTTGTAGGTATCGGTTATTGGAAATTTTACTTGGGAACAGATTGTTATAGTTAAGTTTCTTTTGTTAGTTGTGTATCCGATAATTGATATCAGTTCAATATGAACTATGTGTGTTTTTTAAAAATACAGATAGTCCTCGACTTACGATGGAGATACGTTCTAGAACTTCGGTCGTAAGTCGAATCTGTGTAATTTTTTTTTACTAACTTTTATTTATACAATAATGAAACACTAAAAAAATAACATTTGAAAATCTTTCACTGTTTGGGTCCATCATTTCAAATTTTTAAATTTTTTGCTTAAATAAATTAAAGACAGCAACCATTTCTTTCAATACGAATTTTTTGACGGTTCTACGTTCCTCCGTATTTATTTTTCAGACCCGCTTGAGATTTATCATTTAATTATTGAAAAATAATTAATCAAAAAAAATTATATTATTATTTTTTGGTCGTAAGTGCTAATCGTCGCAAGTCGAACCGTCGTAAGTCGAGGGCTACCTGTACATGTTGTATGTTGAATCAATATTACACTAAGGCCTCGTGAAACATGGTTTTATATAACATGGTTAATGAATTGTGACCTGTTTTTGTATAACAGGGTTTCAGAAAGAAAAAAACAATTGTAACTGGATTAAATAATAGTTTACATAGGTATATAAATTATTTATTTAAAAATTTTCGTTCTAAAATTAATAAAAATGCAATTTAAGTGCTTAAATTGAAATTATTAAAGAATTTCACGCCTAGTTTGTCACGCATATTTTAACAAATTTCCGGTTCCATGATATTTAGTAGCATGTTTTGCCATCCAAACTGTTAGTACATGTTTATCCAATTTCAAATGATCTAAAGAAAAATTATTAGCAGAAATTGTCAAACATAATTTCCCTGCAACACGCACAAGTACAAACAACGCACAAATTTAAGCACCTATTTAATTCAATGCAAATTTAATTTAAACACCTATCAAATAATTTATTTTATCTAAATACGTAAATGTATAATTTTCTGTATTCGATATTATTTTGGAATGAAATCCCTAATTTTTCACAAACTTCAAACCTCCCATAACACGAATTTGTATAACAATGTTTTTGTGGAACCGTACAACCATGTTATACGAGGCCCAAACGTATTTGAAAATCTTCAAACGAATCAGGTATTTTGTCTGCTTCTATTATTATTATTGAACTAGTATATAGGCCCAATGTTAATAACATCGGCTGTGGATTTGTTAAGAAACGGAAAACGATAAAATGTGAAAACCCGATTGTGTGAACCCGA
>JAOXNN020000086.1:184605-216143 GCA_028571205.2 Hydropsyche betteni
GCATCATATTATAGACGTTAAGATAAGACGATAAGATTATAGCCTTTATTATAATGACCATAAAGACTAAATTCGGAGCTCGCGTTATAGCCGTTTTCGTGTAGTGATTATAGCCGTTATATTTGAACGACACACAGGCTAAATTAGAATGATAAGTCGAGAGCCTCAGCATACAAACACAGACATCTGTCATCGGTGATTATACACATGTATAGGGGATTCAAATATTTTTTCCACTGCGTAATAATCGACGTATTACGTAAGTCAATAAAGACACTTTCATACGCATGATATTATAGACGTTAAATGTATGCGCATAAAGACCATATACGTATGAAGAATAATTTTATAGAAGCAAAAAAATAATCATCGTATCGACGCGTCGTTTTAAAGTCGCGAGCGTCATCGACACAGATAAACAGACAGATAGACGGACAGACACACAGAAATCCACTATGGGGGATATATAGGGGATTTCGTCAAATGCAACGAGAATGCATTCATTGAAATTTATCGTTTAAATTCAATAAATCACGTTTCACCACTTCAAGACTTTAACGACACGACTCTCGCGTAAAAATGCAAAAGTATCGAATCGACATCCCGCCACGACATAAACACGACTCGTACTCGTACAAAAACACTATATTCACCATGAACAATATTTATAATTCGATAAATACATCGCGTCGAACATTTGCTATTTCGGCGGTGTAGCGGAATTGATTTATGTTGTACGTAATGCGTCGAAACGCCAAACTGTAATTGAATGTTCGCCGTTTCGTGAAAAGCTCCTTGCATTAAGAGGTCGATAATACCCAAAGCGCTTTACCCCTATTAAATCAACTCTATAAACCATAGTTTGATATTTGATTAGTTATGATACTAATGTACAATAATAACACGGCCTCGAGTATTATACGAGCTCGGCCAATGTTCGAGTGTTCGAATGATGGGGGTAGTTTTCGAGTTTGTCGCTTTTCATTTAATCCCACTTCGTTCGTCGATATAAATTGAATTCATCGAGTCAGTCGGGGATTTCGTTTTCGATTCGTTGCTTATATCATATTTTTAGTATAAGACGTATTCGGTTTTTGTGTGAAATAAATTTGTTTTAATCAGATAACGTATCGCGATTCTTTTATATTTATAAACTGCGTAACCGATGAGTTTTACAAAAATATAATGAAAGTTCCCACTTTTTCAGTTGATCGTTGTTTTTAGTTATTAATTGATCGAGTGGACTTTATTTTTGCTGTTTTTGTTATACAAGCCGTGAACATTCGAGATGTTTCCACGTTTTAATCTACGGATGTGTTTTCTATGCCACGTATACGATTTAATATGTGGATATATAAATTTTAGATTGAATGCATACGTCTGAATAACGTGGAATTTCCGATTCATTAAACGCATTCAAACGGTACGAGATCGTTCGAAATTCCCGAGCACGTCTTGCCCTATCGATTTCATACAGCGAAAATAAAAAGACAAAGTCTCGCAAAAAGCTTTCTCCATAATTTGAACTAATTGCTTCGTTCTCGCTCTCGTATCCATAATAGTTGTAAATTAAAATAAAAACAAAACCATTTAGATAGGAAGCGAAGGAATGAGCTGGTAGTTGCGTTTTAACATTATCTCGTTTTCACTAGACTTCACTCGGCTACATAATCTAGTTTTCTGTGAGAAGAAACTCCAGAGAGCAATACACCCAAACATTTAACATTTATGCACGAAAAATTTATAAGCATCATCAGAAATATCGAAAATAATGACTGAAAGGAGCTGCCCCAGCTGAAAACTTTGCCTGAGCGGAGTACTGGCGCCGATAAAAAGCGGTATTTTATGAATTAATGATTTTCGCGAGCGGGTCTAAATTTCGCTCCGCGAAAGTACTTCGAAAGTAGCAGCTCAATATTAATCTATAATGTACATAAATTTCCGTGTCTTAGACGTATTATACGTTTTACGATATTGTGCAATATATTTTACGACGCTTTGTTGTTCAGTACGAGATAGAGCCTGAAGTTTCTCCCTCGAAATTGTGGTTTTCGGCGTACGTAAACTGATGCAAAATTCAGTCTGTGTGTACACCTATATTTAACGTTGGATATTTCATACACAATGATTCTTTATGATCTCCTCGCGTGCCGTACGCGAAAATAGTCGACGTGTAATGAAGGATTTCAGATTTCCTACATTGTTTGTTCGGCAACATTTTATTTTCCACGTTAATACAATGGCTATCAATTTTTAACGACTACATTAACTGTACAAAATCACTTATTTTTTAATCGCGAAAATATTTAAGTTTTTTATAGTAAAAAACAATTATCACTCTAGAGATTATTCCGGTTCAAATACAACAATATATGTCGATGGGGCATTCCCGAATAATTGATCGCAAATTCAGCGTACCGGAACGGCTTTAATTTAAATGCAACCTCAAGTTAAATATTATAGATCCCGGTATGGACGGTAAAACGTGGCAAGTGAATGACCCAATCTCCCGAGGATCGTTTCAATTTGAATCACCGACCCATAAACGACGGATAGATATCGTTTTCTATCCGTAGAGTATAAAAGGCATTGTTAATTTTCCTTTCACGTTGAAAAATGAGAAAAAAATCCGAATCGATAACAATAAGTCTAGTCCACACTCAATATTAATTCATAAATCATTAAATCATATGTATTATAGTTATTCTTGAAATTCTAACATAAAGTTTGGATAATATTTTATGGAAAGTTATACATGTGCAACAAAATCAATATTTTATACATCTTGTGCAAAGAGATTCTTGAAAACGATTTGAGCACGAATACACTTAAATTTATGAATTTCAACTTTGAGAATCTTCAACATTTGTAAGTCGAATACTACCTGTACTTTGAGTCAGACTGAGATATGTGCACTATTCGCTGTCGTGAATTTCTGAAACCACGTTTTGATCCGAAGGTTGAACACGTCGCCGAAAATACGCGAAATTGCTCGGACTTTGCCACTTTCATATTTCATTTTTAGAAACGTGATTGAAGTTTTCATAGCCGTCCCATTCGATCGTTACTCAGCTCTATGTAATTCATCTTACGAAACAGCTGAGAGAAAATTGCAGCGCATGAAACTTTGCAACGAAAAAAAAGAGCAAAATAAACGTCTCGGTATTATAATAATATAATTTAAGATTTTCTCAGAACAACACAATTTAAAATACTCACGAAACATAATATAAAATAATAACAACATAGACAAAGTACCTCATTTGCGGTGCGGTCGGTTCATTTCCCTTCGGTCTTGTTACTCATATCCATGAAAATGTATAAAAACGCGAAGCTCGACATATTTCTCACATAAGGCGAAATCCTTTCGTGACCTCATGAAAAAACGCGCAGATAAATTGTGAAGAAAAAAGGTTCTCATTTCGCGAATTTGCAATTTTTGCCGTAAGTGAATCCTCGAAACGCGAAAACGACTTTCGGACTTTGATTCGAGGGAGCTTTTAGGGAGCTTGTTATTAATTTCGTACCATTGTGCTTTATTCAATGGGCACATTAACGTACTGTGGTATTAAAAAACGTGAATGTCACGAGTCGGTCGTTAAAATTGAACTCGTTTTTGACGTGTTTACCCAAAACACGACACTTTTTCCGTTCTAATTTTCTTATATTATTAGAACGTTTGACACATTTCAATATTGGACAAAGTGAACGTCGCGTGAGTAGTGTCAACAATTAACGAAATTTAATAGAAATTAAAAGGTATAAACACGCGGTGCTGGTAATTATTGATAGGTTAATAGGGTTTGTATGAAATTGTACGAAAATTGATTGGAAATAACGAAGGTTATAATTCATTTTTGTCGATATTTATTGCAGTGGTAATTGGACCGTTTGTAGCATTATTTCTTTTTTCGTAAACGTATAATAAACCATATAACGTATTCAATTAAATTAATTTTACGTTCCTACATTTTTATTAAAAAAAAATTATTATTCTCCTCGACATAATAAAGTATAAATTTTTCTTTATTACATTTGTTGACAGATTTATTTTTCATATTTCGGTATCGTACACAACGTCTGCAAATTCTAAAAAGTTTTTTTTTCCGAATATGAAAAAAGTTCTCGCATAAATTTATTAATATTCCATTATTGCATATGGGCCGTACGCTATGTGGACACGAGCGAAAATGTCATTTGTATTCTCGCATGAGAGTCATTAAAAAAAGTTCAAAGCTTTGAAGTTGAAAGGCAAATCGGAAAACCCAACACTCACTATTTTCATATAAAAAAAAATAACCCGCATAAAAAAGTACGAATTCAATTTCGCATCAAAAATATCTTCGATATCGAAGAAGCCCACTTGGAGCCGAATACGCGATTCGATCTAGCGTGAAAATTTCGAAAACTGACAAAATAATACTGTCCGAATTACGGAGGGTCTCCGGAAAATCCGACAAAGGAAAAATCATAGTCATCGTTCGGGGAAAAGCCGCAACGAACGTGTTGCGGGTGCGATTCGCGCGAAGTGAAAACTCGTAAAAACGTGTTTAAATACAAAAAGATACGTGAAAAAATGAAACGGACGAAAAACGGGTTGAATGGAATGATTGATGGCGGCCTTTCTCGGTTCTTGATGGAAGAACGGCGATCGTCATTACGAGGAATTTCCATCGCGATATGTTTGTGTGCGGAAAAAATCATACTTTATTTATGTAGAAATGAAATGGGTTTTGTAATTTTTTCATTGCACTTTTGCATTTTAATTTCAATAGATATGATTTTTTATTTAATTCAAATAATCTGTTTATATTTTGTTTTACATATTTAGGTGTGTACTTTGGCAATTCGTTTTATTTTTGTAATTCAAGTTTGAAACGAGTGATTTTCAAATTTAGATATTATTTTTCAATTTGAGATATAAAAGTTGGGAATAAACCTATAAATGAAATTTTATTTTATTTTAAGAACAAAGCAAACTTTGACCT
This sequence comes from Hydropsyche betteni, assembly GCA_028571205.2. Lineage (NCBI taxonomy): Eukaryota > Metazoa > Arthropoda > Insecta > Trichoptera > Hydropsychidae > Hydropsyche > Hydropsyche betteni. The sequence goes on from JAOXNN020000086.1 coordinate 189,594, forward strand.
AAATGGACAGTCGTACTCTATTTTCACAAAAATCCCAACATTTGTTTCGAGCAAACCCTACACATAAATAAGTTTCTCAGATTTTCCTCAAGACCCTACGATCCGCCTTATTTATTACTGTTAGCGAACGACAACCATCCATTTTATAGCAAATAATAGATACTTATAATTTTATATAAATTTTTCGATCTCACTCAATGGACTTAGAAGTAAATTAATGTTCAGGATTACGCACATTTTTACCATCTCAAAATGTACATTGCCGATCATATAATTTATTTTGATCCTCTCAAACGGTGACATGAAATAAATTAAATGTATAATCCTAATTTTTTCGATTGTGAAAACTGAAAATTTAAAAGAAAAATCCGAAAGAAGAGACGATAACTTAAATAAGAACATTCCACAAACGAAGCACCCCTCGAGCAATGTTCAGGATGTTTCCATGAATAAAAAATATCTACGCACTGGAGCACATATTTGCTTATATTTCAATTATTTTCCTGTCGTTTCCTGCCTTCTTCACTTTCCATCCTATTGTACACGCATTATATATGAAACGGGCATAATTTAAATTTTTCTGCGACATTCCACAATTTTGCCTTTCGTGAAAAAAGAGGGAAAACCAGCGCCCTACATCTTGTTTTCACGCTTTCATCGATGGCTTTCGATTGCATATTCAATAAATATTTGATGTCGTCCTTGCGTTTTTCGAAATTTTTGTATTTATTTTTATTAGATTTTCCAGCGATTTGTGTCCGCCCGTTTCTTCTCTTCGCACCGACCCGTCGTGATTTTTCCCCAGTTTTCTCAAAAGATGAACACTCCCTTCGGACGATTGGGGAAAAAATATGAGAGAATTCCCCAATGCGATGGCAAACCCATTGTATTGAATCAATGTAATTTAATTTCGGGGCCGGAAAAATTTATCGCTTCGATCAAAACTGGCAGAAAATTAAACTAAATTCTGCTGTATTTTTTTTTTTCCTACGCGTATACCGAAAAATTCGTTTAATATTTTGTTTTATATCAAATAATTAAAAAAAATATCTTTATCACAACATATAAAGTTTCTTGAAATAATGTAGCTATAAATTGTTGCATACGAAACTCAACTTTATGCTTATTAGAGTTTAAATGTTCAACTTAAGTTTAATCTATCTTGAAAGGTAACTTTGGCAAAGTTAGTGCATTTGTAATGAATACACATGTGTTCATCCATGTAACACATTATTTTATTATTATTAAATATAAAATCATTTCATATGATAACTAATCACAATAATGGAAAAAAAAACGTATATATCTTAGAATTGTGTATATAGAATGGACTTGTTTCCTTTTCGGGCGTCAACTCATTCCGCAATATTCGCCTTAGAAAAAGTGCTAATGAAAACCCGGCCCCACAAAGTGATACGAGAAAATTGAAGAGTATTTTTCCTTTTGTTTTGCTTTTGGCATTAATTGCTCTGAGGCTAACGCCACAATCCGGGTGTTAAGGTCTTTTAAGTCTCCGCCCAAAGAAACGCCACAGTAATTAGAAATCGATACTTCATTAAGCGAAAATTGCTGTCGTTTTTTCTCTTGTTTGTTTGTTTTCTGTTTGGTGCGGTTTTTTGTTTTTTTTTTCATTCTTTTTGTCTCGTCTTTCCCTCGTTTGTGTGTGAAATTGATATATATTTTTTATTTTGTTTTGCCTTGTTGGGTAAAAAAAACAAATGGAAAATTTTCCCAGATTTTCGTATATTTAAAAATACAATATTGTTAGAATAATTTCGCTATTTCCTATTGTGTTTCAGATAGCAAAAAACAACCGAAATATTTTATATTTTAATATTCCAAAAAATACTTTTCACGTACCTATATCATATTTTGTACAATTTAGCAAAAACAATTTTAAGAATCACAATCCATTATACAATATTATTGTAACATTGAAAAAAAAAAGCAAAGTTTTTGAAAAATATTTCATCAACTTACAAACATGATCATGCATTTGATATTCTGTTCATAATGAACATAAACTGTTTTAAATTTCTATATCCATAATTTATTTAAATATTTTTATAAATTACTAGCAAAACTGCACTCTCATTCTAGTTTCTTCAAAAAATATCGTTAAATTTCAATCACAGCACAATCAATTATAACATTTTATGTTTGAAATATTGTAGACAAACTTTTTATACATTTTAAGAATTATATTATTTGGTCGATTTAATTGAAAGCAGCACCAAGCGTTATAAATGACGCGATCTTAAATTCGAATATTTTATAAATTAATTATAATCATAAGAAAAACATAACATTCAGTCGTTAAAAATTTCAAAATCAACAAGTCGACTCCAATTCAACAACAGTACAATATTCAAATAAAACATTAACTCAATTCAATCCAAAATATTACATAATATAAAGTTTTTTTAACATTTAAGAATATCATAAACGTAAAACATATACTCTTAATAAACATGTGTATAATATAATAAATATACGAACACAGGATTAAAGATTTGCATATCCAAAACAAATTCGTATCTGCATATCAAATAAAGCACTCACATCACAGAATCGTTTTCCCATTTCCATTTTTTCTCCACTATACATGTATCTCGATCCTTCACTCGAGAAGACAAATTCCAAAAGAATTTCATTCAAAATCAAATCATTTGCTCGTTTGAGTTGCATCTCCCGATTCTGGGGTTTTAGGAGGAGCATTATGAACAGCAGGGATTTCCACAGGCGGTGGAGTAATCGCGGCAAGACTTCCATCTTCTTCAGCAACCTTCAAACCGATTGTAGCACCAATTTTTGCACTAGCTTGTCTGAAAGAATCTGACAATTTGACCTGAACAACATTGATGCACATAGATGTCAGCGCCATTCCGAAGACCAAATAAACTATACTTCCCATCATATACATTGGATGATTTGGAACAAAATCTCCAAAACCTATAGTCGACATTGATATGAAGACGAAATAGAACGAATCGAAGAATCCCCAGTCTTCCCATACTACATAAATTGATGCTCCGACTATAATATAAATTAATAATACTGTGATCGCTAATGATATGGGCAGATTGAACTCATCGTCTATTTCTATGGCTGATGGAGCTGGTGTTTGAGCTGCTGGGTCATCTGCTATATCTTCTTGTTCTTGTTTATCACCTGGGTGTATAACCGTGAGTGTGTTTGGACTTAGAGATTTAGATTTAGGTGGTAAAGACGGTGGTTTTTCTGGGTCTATTTCTTCATCTATTGCAAACTGAGATGGTCTTCTCAATGTTGACGCCGCTTCGTACACCATGTTCAGTCCCTTCATCACCTCCTGAAAACGACATAAATTTTCATCACATATACTATTTTCGGAATGACAATTAATCGTGTCACTTTATATTTAAATTTCATTGTCTGTAGTCAGTACAGAAAGTTATAAAAACTCATCGCTAGAAAGGTTAACACGTCCCATTCTTCAGAAAATGAATTAAGAATGAGATAAATGAAAATTTTTCGAATATGAATAAAGCTTTTAGAAACGACAAAACTTTTATGAAGATTTCGCGAGACACAGAAAATAAATTATCGCAACGAAGCAAATTTATTCGCATAATTGAAAAACAATACTGCGAAAATTTACATTCGCCCTTTTAATATGAAGATAAAAATAACGAGCGTCCCCATCTGAAACTCGATCATTTCTGTTAAGTATTTATTTAACTTTATAAACATCAGTAATACTTTCGAATATCTACCTATAGTAACCTTTAAACTTTACCTTATATAGGCATAAAATATTTACGATACTCATCTATTTTAATTTTTAATATAATTAATTTACGAAATTAATAAATCATTACCTGAACAGGCACCGTTCTCCTAACCTTCCTACAGCTTCCCGTATAATAGAGTCGCCTGACGAAAGCCCACACGTACTTTATACATCTCGTGAAAAGCTTACCGAAGTCGGCCAACAGAATAAGGAATAACGGGATTCCAATAATAGCGTAAACTATTGTAATGGCTCTACCAGTTTTCGTAGAAGGTGCAATGTGTCCATAGCCTGCAAAAACCACATAAACATTAATTCAGATGAGAATAATCAAACAGAAACACTCTTGGTATGTGACAAATCGACATGCACTCATGCATTTTTCGTATTGTTATAATTCGAAGCCATTTACGATTTATCTATATATAAAAACATGCATCTTCCATCTTGGACCATTCCAGCTTACCAATGGTCGTAACGACCGTCAAACAATACACGACGGAGTTCATAAAAGACCAAGATTTCTGGCCACTGTATGAATGTACTCCAGCTTCGTGTGCTGTATGCAATTGGGTCTCGAATTCCCAGAGTTTTTTCCTTGCTGTAGACTTCCAATCGTCTTCCCTCAAATTGTGACTAGTCTGCCATAAGGAGTCAATGAAATCTCTCTTGACTCGTTTGACTCCACATTTATAAAAGTTTTCAAATGCTCCTTCTGTGTATCGGAAAATGAATCCTCCCATACCACAAAATAATATTAGTATGATCATATCACTGAAACATCTGTTTCTCAAGTATCGTATCCTCTGACATTCTTCAACATTTTCCGCTTTAAATTGTTTCCACATTCTAAAACAATTTTGTCTCATCCATTTGAAATTTGAATTTTTAAAATCTTTCAAGTCTTGAATTGTTATCGATTTTATATCAGTAGTTTTAATAGTTTTCTTTTCTTTTACTTCAGATTCATTTCCATTTACTTCAGATTTCGCGTCTTTTGAAGTTTCTTCTGATTTCGGCTTTGATTTGCTAGGAGCTGCTTTTGAATTTGGTTCTTTGTCGCTATGCAACATTGCTAATTTTCTATTCAACTCTGCTGTTTTCTTCGCTAAATCAAAATCGGACTCATCTTCACTATTTGATGATGAATAGCAAGAACTTGTTAGTTCTGATTGACTAGCATCGATATAACCGGAACTTCGTCTACTACGCTCTATTTCCATACTACGTCTTTGAGCTTCCTTAAAACTATCTATTATCTCCTCACCACTAATAATTTCTATAGTTTTAGGACAACTTATACCACTGCCTCTCCTCGGGGTCGATGGAAACTTAGTAGGTGTCATTAATTGTTTACTTCTGTCTACATAAGCTTTCACAGCACTTGAAATCCTTTCATCCTCATCAGGCATAGGTTCACTTCTATTTCGTGCTTTTTGTAAAAGCTCTATTATTTCTGAACTAGTTTTTGTTATTTCTACTCCAGTGACATCCAAATTTTGATCAACTCGAGTCGCTGATTTAGATCGCTGAGCATTCGGTGATCTATCAGGTATATGCCTTTTAGCTGTAGCTATTGTTCTTCGTCGCTCTTTTGGTTTTGGCGCTTTTTGTGGTATTGGTTGTACCTTAAGTTTACTTTGATCCTCACTCATCTCGCTCTCACTCGTTCTACCCTAAAACGCACACATCACACATTGTAACCGATTCTTCATTTACATCACATTATACTACATTTCGAAATTTTGTCCTTTACCTGACTCCTCGTTCCAGATTTGCTGCGTTTAGGTCTTATTGGTGGCACTTCAGCTGGATCTTTAGGAACGTACATAGCGCCACTGGGTGAGGTTAGGTGAGGGTCGGTTACATTAGTAGGTGCTTTAATACAAGATTTTGGTTGTGATGTATTAGTTAGTTTAGTCGCTGGGGCCGATTGAGGTGTTTTCTCAACAACCTTTGGTTTTTGCATAGGTTTATCGGCCATCGGGGTATGTTCTTGCGGCTTACGGGGAGAAGGTGGGGTTATAAGTTGATTTTTTGGTTTTTCAGGGGCAGTTAGATTGGACGAAACATTTAATTTTGCTCTTACAGCTTCCATATCAGCCTCATTTAAAATTAATGAATTTTTTCTACTAAGTGGGTCAGAATCATCTTTCAGACATAAACCGTAATTAGGCACAGTAGAGAGTAATTTGTTATTGGGATCGATAAAACTTCCTTTTCTTTGAAGGTTTGCTATTTCTTCAGCTGTCGGTAATGCAAATGGAGATATACTCCTTCTGCGACGCTCTTTAGCTTCTTCGGCTTGTGCTTCTCTGATTTTATCAATGTCTATATCATCCTGATCCTTTTCTTCTTTGTGTTTTTCCTGTAATTTTTTCCTCATCTCTGCGTATACATCATCCGAGTCTGCGTCTGGCTCTTGAGAAGTTGACGAAGGTGCTGGACTAGTTGGAGTACTTGGAGGCTTTGACGTTGGAGAAGTCATTGACTTTGGAGCAGTCGGGGAAGTTGGAGACTTGGAAGACGTCGAAGATTTAGAAGCCATCAGAGTTCTTGGTGTCACCGGAGATGTTGGAGACTTCGGTGACCTTACATCTTCCTCGTCTGTAGTCGTAGTATCGTCGTGTATCGGATAAGATCCCTTGGTGGCCTCTGGAGTTTTTTCCCTTGTTCTCACACTTTGAGCTCTATTTTTGACCATTATCCTACGTCTTCTCGCCATCGCAGCACTCTGTGCTTGCTCAGGTGTGACCAACTTTTCAGCTGCCATTCTAGCATCAGATTCGACCGGTTGCTGTTGTTTTTTCAAAGAAGGAACCCTCACAGCTACAGCTGTTTGAGTTTCAGATTCGGCCTTGAAACTAGACGTCTTCTTAACACCCGTTGCCAGTTTTTTCACCACTTCAGATGGGTCTTGTTCAGACATTTTTCAAATCACTTTTACTACTTTGCACACTAAATGGATCTACAACAAAAAATCGAATTAATTGCGTTTGCATAACATTCCCAATTTGATATATCTACTTCGATCGATACATATCTATTGGCATCAATTCAATTTTATAGAATGCTTACACGCAACGTTTTAAAGGTATTTTAAATTTAAATCATGTTTCTGTGCAACACTTCTTTTAATTCACTGCTCACCTCGAATTCCTCTTCGATATGACTCTTTATCTGAACGTTTCTACTATGAAGCAATCGCCATTATTTTCCATTTTTAAATCGAACTTCCGGTTACGATTATCGCACTTATATTTTAAAGGGTTTCGATTATATTATTCGTTGATTTCTTTCGTTTATTCGTGATGTTTTTACTAATGTGTTTTCGTTGTGTTCGCGCACGTTCCTTGTGATGTACTGAACGGCGCTAGAAGCTGAAGACCAGCTCGCTGAAAATAACTCGTGCCACATTCGCCTACAAATCGGCGCAGTTTTCTTCACTTTTAAACGGGAACATAACCCCAGTCCAACCAGAAAGACTTCTAAATTATAAAAACGAATCCACAGAATCATTAAAAACCAAATTATCATACACTTATCAAATCAAATTAGTACACATCCACAACAAATAATCTTAATTTTGTATAAAAATTTCAATATTAAATTCAAACGAAAATGAAATGATTCACTTGAGAAATTATGACGCAATGTTTTATTCATCAGTGATCAGTAGAAAGCTATCTTTACAAGGATTTTATAGCCCATTTTTAGTATCGCGTCTCATATCTGCGCACACGAAACATAATTCAGATTAAACATATAAAAACATAATTCTGTTTTTATAGGCGCTTTCATATCCATATGAAGGTGAAATTATGCGACATAAATTCACTATGAAGGAACACCTTTTACGATCGAATCATAAACTTGAAATTAATTAAAGTCGAACATTCGAAAACGCGTGTAGATTATGCGAAGCATCGAATCGAACGTTAATGCGGAAGATGGGGGCTTTCTTGTGAATGGGTCATAGTATCAATGCCAAATAAATTTTATTTTTTAACATTGAAATATATATAAGGTTTGCTATAAACATTTGAACGATGATCGAGATGACATATTAAATTGCCAATGAAATATCGCCGTATTTGGCACGGACACGAATGTCTTTATAAACTTATATATGTTCATCGATGTTTTTCGATTGTAATTGGCTCTAATTTTTAATTAACACGTGGTTTAATTAATGAATTTTATACAAACATGTATCTTTTGAACAAAATTCATAAAAAATATTGAATCTTTTATAAAAAAAAATATATTATACGACTCACAATGGAGATCCTGGGGGCACGATACAAATTATGAGTCACGTAAGACGATAAAATAATTAAAGGGTATCTCTTAACGAAGACCTTTATCTCTGGAATATTTTGTATGTGATATTTTTATTGCGTGATGAATAAACACGTACGATAGTAATAGCTGGAAAGAATGACGATATTGGCGCAGTACCCGTTTGCAAAAACGCCAATTCGGCGAAAATATAAAAGCCGCACAAACACCGGACCCTATTATTGTATTAAAAATATATTCAGGGACCGAACGAAAATAATCCGCTAATATAAACCGCTCGATTCGCACAAGAAAATTCGCGAATGCATTGACCGCTCGCGTGACGTTTTCCGCACTTTGTTTCCCGATGTGCTTTTCTCGAGACTTCGTAGAAGACGACGTGCAATAAAATTATAGATTTTTTCCTCGAATCGTTCCCGGTGTAAAAATAAACGCTCGAAAATAAACTTGTGTGATTTATCAAACGCGAAAACGCTTCGTGACACGTCTAAATTTGCACGCATGGGAAAAACAAAATGGTTTCTTATGAAGAGACGGTTGTTTGTTTACTCGCGTTTTCCTTATTAAATCTTAAAATTTACCGAGCAAAATATCACACATGCTTTACATACTCATTATGAATGAAATTAACTTAACTTACTTTATGCTAGTTTGAAATTAATTGAATCAGAAAGCTATTGATAATTTTAAAAATTAAATCAAAATAATATACAGTTTTCATTTCAAATAAATATCGATGTTTGTTAATATCATTTTTTTCAATAAACATTACAGAAAATCTACATGTAAAATGTATTATATATGCTTTAATTAAATTAGTTAATGTGCTTAAGGCGTAATTTATATTATAAGTCGGCAAATTAGGTTTCTTGACGAATTTTCATAGTTTTTACGTGTGTGTTGTAGGGAAATTATGTTTGACAGTTTTGCCAAATCATTTGCCTTTAGATCATCGAAATTTACACATGCTAACAGTTTAGATGGCAAAAAATTACTGGACAATATGTAAACCCGAAATTCGTTAAGACATGGTTGAAAATTGATTAATATAACTTCCAAGCTACACGCGAAATTCGTCAAAAAAATAATTATTTACGCACTATAATGCATTTTTATTTACGTCAAAATGCAAATTTGTCAATAAATATTCGACGTAAAGCATTAACTTATTAATTTTTTTTTTCTAAAACCATCTTGTAAAAAAATAGATCCCAATTCATGAGTTATACAAGCCCTCATTTTAATTACGTTTTTTTATACACATATAAATCGTTATTTTCGAAACATATCACAACCACAACGACCTCTGAAGAAACCCGACTCAAAACTCGCATCTATTTCCACCCGTGATTCACAAAATTACTAAATAATTTTATTATAAGAGCATAAACATAAACGACCACAACCGTCCCGTATGTGGCCCACGTACGAACTCGAGTATATTTCGGGAGGAAATCGACGATCATCGCGAGATAATACGAACCACTCTTGCGGAGGACCAGCCGAGATTAAAGCGATTATGTCCGAGCAATATATGGCGAAATATGGCCTACCCTAATTATAAAGATGTCCCGAATTGATATCGCACAATGTCCTGGCGACCGAAGATAAAAATAATGTAATGGGACCCGTTCGGGATGGGAATGAACGCGGAATACGGTCGGGTTGCGCTTTCCGCTTGTTTATTTTCAATTATATGGAGACTATTCCGTGGACACTTGTGGTTTTGTTAGCTTTTTTCGTTTGGAAATATATATATGGGGTTTATTTTATGGGATGATCGTTTTTTGTGAGGAGTTTTGTTTGAAGTTTGCAATAGTTTTGTTAATGACATCTAGCGGTGGAAATTGAAATCACTGAACTATAATATTTTCTGAATAGTTTCGTTTAACATTAGATGTCTCAAAATATTGAAATTTATCGTATAAAATCAAATAAATATAATCAACTAAATGTTTTGATAATTTTCCCGTGTCACTAATTAATAAATGTATGCCGCACCCTGATATTTGTTAATATTCAGTATTAAGTTCATTAACATATTCAATTATCATTATGAAGCATTCCTATATCATTTTTAAAAAATATCAAATGTATCTATGATGCGTATCCGAATTATTTTTTGATATTATGATTCACAATTCGATGTTTTGTTTTTTAATAAAAAAATAATCGGAATTAGGTTAATCGTAAATTATAGGCCATAAAACATAAAATAAATCAGTTGAAACTAACGTTAATGTCAAACGCAAATTTATTTATCGACATTCTTTTCGTTTCATGTATAAAAATAATTATATGAATAAGAAATATAAAGATTTTCGTGTTTTTCCAAATTTTGAATTAATAACCAACTCAACGAAACAAAACCGAATCGAACACGACAGTCTTCAAATACGAAACGCGACGTATTCAAACACCTTTTTCTCGATGAAAATAAATTTGCAAACTTGAAAACGCCATCAAATAATTATTCAGCACATTTATTCCGAAAATTTTCATCAAACAGCCGAAACAAATTTAACCCTATTATTTACTTACAGGCGAAGAAATTTTCCAAGAAAACCTTTAGTCAATCTCAGGCGAATTCTAAGAAAACTCCCCATAACTTTACACGAAACATCATTTCCTCCAACCGTTTATTCGTTTCTTATTTCGAGTTTATATACGAACATATAATACAATACATAGTTTCACATAATAACCGATGATCTAATAGATACAAACCGGAATGAATCCTCACCTTTTCCGATATTGAACCGCCGAGCTCCAGGTCGTCAACCCAGTACATTTTACGTCGCAGACTTTACAATAAGACAATAAAAAATATCACATTTCAGCAAAAGACGAAACGTTTCATAACTCTAGTCGTCGCTAGGTATAATACATTCCTACGTTGTGAAAATCCAGAGTATTTATAATAAGCGGCGTTAAAGAGGCGCATTCCTACGCGGAACGTTCCTGTGTCTCCTTTTCGTGTTGTTGATATATACTTCGTGTTATAAATATGTTGTGTTGTGCGGTTGGTTTTCACGCGCGTGAAACACTGGGAAAACACAATATTGCCACAGGATTAAAATAAAGAGTGCGACATGCGTGGGGGTGAACATTGCACTCTAAATGAATGCTCAATTCATGATTTTTTTTTGTGAAATGTTCGGAGCTTCAATTAAAATTTGTTTGTTGTGCGTGAAAAATGGGGTTCGCTTAAAAATATATAATTTCATTGAATTTTTTCAAAATATTTTGAAAGGCTGCGTGCTCGATGTAAAAAAATATTTTTTCATAAAATGGTTGAATCGTTCAAACATTGAAAATTTTGAGATGATCAATTCTAATATGTAAATTGAATCAAAACCATTGATTATATAATATATCATCATTTAATAATAATTTCTCATAGCTTATCAGGTATAATAAAAACCGTTAAAACCCGTGAAACCTTTTAAAAAGCTCTTTAAGAAATACAAACTATTTACCGTAAAATATCTTGATAATCGAAAATTGTGGGTGTATTTTATATCTGTATAAACTCAATATGAAAATTTAATTGGATGATTTTGAACCAATTTTCCATTATTGTATGTAAATATTTATGAAAACATTATTATGAAAATTTTTACTTAACGAAGTTTTTGTATAATATATTCACAAAAAGTTCAAGTAATCGAAAAATGTGAGAACAGGCATCTTATATAAACATATAAATTACATAAAAAAACTTAAATTTAAACAACAATCAGATTTAAAAAATCGTATTTGGCTTCAGATATATTATACAATATCGAAAAAATCTCCAAAATATAACAAAAAAAACCGCAGCATAACAAGAAAAAACAGTTTATTTTCACATAAAAACTACATTTTATTAGATCCGCAAGAACAACCGGTTAGTTCAAAACAATCGTAAATCCTCCATAACGTTAAACACAAAGCACAAAAAAAAAGCTAAAATATAGAAATTAGATTATACTAACTCACCTATCGTCGTATAAATGGTGCCGCAATAAAACACAGCATTCCAAAAAGTCCACACTTTTTTCCCTTTCTGAACGTACCCCTGCTTTACGAACTGCTCCAGTTCGAGTTCATAAGGCAAAATATATTTCAGAGCTTCGCCTTTCCATTGTTCAGGATCCTGAAAATTCATCAGATTCTTCATTTGCCCCGATTTTTTAAAATAATAGAATATTTTGAATTTTCACGTTCGCATACCTCATTCAAATGAATTAACGTGCTCATTTTTTGCAGTTGATCTACTAATTCGTTTCTTTTCGCTCTCATGTCTGTATTTGTCGTCGTTTCGTGGACTCCTGAAATTCGTTCGGATATTTGTCAACATTTTTTACGCATCGAATCAAAATAACAATGAAACGTTTTAAATAGTAAGCAGTTACAAAAACGTCGTGCGAAAATTGTACTATGATCTAAAAAAAACATTTGGCAGACGCTAGCTTTTAAACTATGCAGCTTTTCTTTCATCAATACATAAACGTGATATCAAATATATTAACTTTTTGCTCATTTACATAACGTTCATACATTAGGCGTTGTAAATGTATTTATCGCGTGAAAATTATCTAAAGTTTATAGTCGATTTTATAACGCCAGAACGTTTACTCTATTCACATCGTGTAAATGAAAATTAATTATTGTAGCCTGCAAACTGAACATCAATGAAAACAGTCGATAAATTTAAATAAATTCGAAATGGACCGACGATAAAAGTTAAACCTAAGTCGTCAGCCTTGCACTGAAAATATCAAGGGGTGAAGAAATCAAACGGCTTTCGTCAAAACTGCCCACTTTATCTTTGATGCTTCTTGTACGTTTCTGTCTGCTTCATAACGATGTAAATCAAAATTTGGCAAGGGTTCAGGACAAACACTGGACAGACCGTATTATTAAACCGAAAGCTAAATTTTGAAATGCTTTTTTTCGAAATCTTTTGTAACTTTCGGTCGAAAACAATATCCATCAAGCCGTGACTCACACCTCCAACATTAAGACAGACGTCTCTACTGATTTATTCGTAAATGTTTAAAATGTATTAAACGAGCCGTGTATAAGGGAGGAACCTTTTAAATGTTCCAAATTGACAATATTTTGACCCAATTCCGGCGCATCTCGAAAGTTGACTCATCGAAATATTTTAAGCTTTTTGAAAAACTGATTCTAATTAAAACTTTTATCGAAACTCAAAACAGTCCACAATATCATTAAATTGTTTTGCAGCATTTGAAAGGAGAGTACTCGATCGAAACTTGGCATAATTTCGTTCGAAAACGTTTAAGTGCTCAACTGTGAAGGGATTCCATTATTTCAGAGCATTTTGCTTTATAAAGGATATTTCAAAATAAATTAATTATATCCGATGCAAACGAATCGGAAGAATGACGAGCTTAAATTTCACTTTTGAAGCTCTTCAATCTTACTCGACAGATTACTTTCGAAACTAGACTTTAACACTTCAGATTCCGAAAACTCTTTGGATATTTTAATTACGTTTGATCGTTAATGAGACAAAGGGATTTTGTCGCATCGTAAAACACTTCCGAGTCTTTCTATTTCACGATAAAACTATCATCAGCATATCTCTGATAAATATTTCTTCGCTACGGTAGATTAACGCGAATGTTTTGATTTTTGTGTAGTCAGCAGATATTTACGTTCGTCCATAATACTTTATTTTACAAAATCTTTTCACCTTATAAATGACGCAACCTTTTCCGCGTAGTCATCTTTTTTTTCATTTTTATCAAGAACTTTTTAATGAAAATTCTTTTTTTTATCTTTTTTTTTTAATTTCTTAGATCAAGCATCGTTTTAGCGATTCTGATATTTAAAATTTAAGTCATGCAAAATTTCACTTTTATAGAAATTCATAACAATCTGAACACAATTAATTATTACGCGATTTACATCTTAGTATTTGCCTACGTTTATTATTAGATAAAAAATAAACAAAACTAATTTATTAAGCAGCCAAATGTATGTAAACATATTTTCAATACATAAATCAAATTTCAAAATCTGATTCTATTAATTATTTCGAAATGAACTAAAAATACACAGCGACCAGTTTCATAGCATATCTTTTTAAATCAATAAACTCTTTGATATGTGAAAATGGTACATTAACTTTGCACATGTTACGAAACGCACAAGAAGTCAAACCTATTAAAGTTCGTCTCGTATTACAAACGACCATAAAACCAACACGTTCTCTGAGTATTCAAAATTCAATGAAAACTCTGCCAATATAGATGCACATAACGATGCCATAAAGCAGTGTTAAATGGTGGTTCGCCGCCCAATTTACCTTCAACAGCCATGAAGATCGCCGCTCCAGCAGCCGTATAAGCCATAATCACCATGAACAAGAATATGTGTGTAAACCACTTCTTGGACCAAGCACTGACCTTGTTGTACATCCAAAAGGCCGATTTTTCACCGACACTCAAACCACTCTTAGCCGTGTTCATGGTGAAATCTTTGAAGCCCTCGAACTGCTTGAACATGAACTCGGAAGCTTTTCCAGGATTCACGAAAGGATTGTAATAGGGATTTGCTTGAGGGAGAGCGGTCACTGGAGTCATCGGTTGCATATTGTTGAAATTGCCCGGAGTGAAATTCGGCACAAATAAAGGATTCACGAATATACTGTTCGATCCGGCTGTTGACGGAATTCTGTTTGCTCCGTACAAACTCGGTGTTGATTGATTGCTTGACGGAATTTGCAAGCTGATCTTCGGCTTCGGGGGTCTTGGAGGTGATTCGGCCATCTTTGATGCTGATACTTTCGAGAATGATCAAAAAAAAATCCTATCGTCGTCTCCTCTGACTCATCAACTGTAAAAGCACTAAAAGGTTTCTCACAATCCGCACCTGTCTCAAATTTTCTTTAGCTGTGGTATACTTCAACGAGTTTTTTCCAAATGTACACTCACACATACTCGTACTCTTTAACAATATTCAAAACACATAACGAATATGTTGAAAGTCTACGTATACACTGTACAATTCGATCGCGAACGAATTCTTAATTTAACTCGAATATGATTTTAAATAAACACCGCCGCGTACAACAAACCAACGTCAAATAAACACACAAAGAGCAACAAATTCATAACCGGTTACCCACCGAACGAATCAACCTACAAAGTCAGATCGGCGCCACAATAAAACACAACAACCACCATAAAGATAGCGATAAAAAACCGATCAAATTTTCCGCGGGCTTCAAAAGGACCCGCTCTGCAATCGGAAACGATTAGGCCTTCGTCTCCGCCATTGCACAAGCGAGCTTTTCCGGCGAGCTTTTCCGGCCGCAAACTCGCGCGAAATCCGATCGGCGACACATCGGAGGCTTCGAGTTTTTCCGGGTCGGCTTTGATGTTTGAATCGAGTGGAGTTTTCCGCGAATTTCCCGTGCGCGTTGTTTTGTTTGCGAACCGCGAATGAGAACTGTCCGCGCTCAAAATTCGAATATTCACTGGTGTGACGGGTTGCGTGCGGTCAGTGCGTCTACACTGAGCTTGTAACCCTGAAACGACCGGTTATGTTTATTTTTTTAAAAAATTGAATATGTGTTTTATCGAATGAACCGTTTTGATGAGTTGGATGTTTTTTAATTGAGTGAAAAATATTTTTAACTGATGTTTTGTTGAAAAAACAAATTGTATCCTAAATGCTGATAGACCCTATCCTCTTTTTGTGCCAGGGACACATTCCAGAGAAAAAATATATTGTTACCAGATAAAAATCGGAAAAAATTTTAATCAGTATATATCGATAGAACTTCCATACTTTATGAAAAATGTGTAATTTTAAAAAAATTCGCCACATAAAATCATCAATAAACATCAAAATTTTTTATTTAATAACTTTAATTACGTAGATATAACTATAATAATAAACTAGTCTTAACCGAATCATACCATTGTGGCATAGTATCCCATGTTAAAAAAGTAAGTCCCAAGTGAAAAAAAAAAACCGTGTAGAAAGTGGATGGGGATATTTGTATCTTCGTATGGTTTTTATGTGAATTCAACTGTAAAACATTTTTCTATAAGTATTCAGTGAATTTAAAATAACTGAATACTGAATCTATCCCTTGCTAAAATAATATGTGAACATCTTAACTTATATAATATATCTTTTGACCTTGCTTATGATATTACTAGACTTTGGTTGTTGATAAAAGTCTAATCGATAAAACTTAACCTTTGACTTATAAATATAATATTGAATTTATAAAATACTGGCTTTTTTCATAAAAAACCAACATTTTTTTTGATATGCGTTTATATTTTTATTTAGAATTCAGATTTGATATTATTAATACGCAATTTTAAAAATATTATTTAAAAAAATTATAACATGGGTCAACAAATTTTAATACATCGAAAATTTAATGTAAAACTTGCCGTTCGGTAGGCCAGATAGTATACTCAAAGATATTTATATGAATAATTATATTCAAAGGGCAACAATAAACTTGATTTTAAAAAAATTAAAACTGATCAATTTAACAATATTTTTAACAACCGGATCCAAAGTTTACCGACACCTGGTTTTTAATATTAATATCAACAATTTTTTCAGTTTACTTATCTCCTACCGTTAGAAATAGCGTAGATATAAAAACTAATTACTTCCGTTAGTGGCAACTATTATTTAAATTCAAGTGACGTCACAATTGACTCATACGACATTGAAAACTATATTCACCTTGAATATAACAATCAACAGGTACAATGAACTGTTATATAACCAATATTAAACATATTCATCTTAGATTCGATATAAAACTAATAATATTCGAAGGTTCGAAAACTATCCGGTCATATCAGTGTTGAGAGAAGGGCAATCGTCTACCAACCGACTGTCTCTTTGGCGGGAACCGAAATAGCATGGTGGCTCATGTCAACCGTCCGGGAACATAACGCAGCTTTCACCATAAACAACCGCCTCTACGACACTCAAAACCCGAAACAAAGAATCCGAAACGACCTCTCATCCGTTCGAAAAACGTTCGGCTTCGAATTTCGCGGCTTTTACCGCCGAACTTCGCATGTAAACAACTTTACATATAATACGTCAGATGTAACGCCGCTAAGTCGTAAACTCCGCCGTATAAACTTCGCGAAGTATAAAGCGGGCGTTTACGCATTAACGTTAACTTCCGATGGAACTCGAGTTCCCAGAAATGCGGAATCGTGTCCGCCCCTGAGTATTTTCGAAGCGAGTTTCGAAATTTTGCTCAGACTCGGTCTGGGAACGCCCACGCGGTTAAGTTAATTAATACACGCGTTGTTTGTCATCGAATGATTTACGCGTCGAACGTGTGGCTTTTCGCGAAATATTCTAGTAATTTCTCCGTTTTGGCAAAATCCCACGTCACTTATTCGATTGTGACGATTCGGCGATGTCTCCAGACATTATATTCGGAATGTGAATGATACGAAAGTTCTTCGAAGCTGGATCTATTTCTACTTTCGCGTCGTGATTCACATTCGTAGAGGGACACTGTCGATTTCGCTAGAATTCTGGATGATGATGGTTTCGAATTAAAATTCGGATCGGTTGATGAGTTGAATCGTGTACTTTCGATGAAATTTCTATTCGACATTTGGCAAGGCGATATTCGAATCACCGAAATAAACGTAGCGCTTATTTTCTTCTCGAGACGTAATCTTTCCGCGCATAAATCGGGACAGCATTTTAAATTGCAGTCGAATAATTTCGCTATATTTTAAAAATAAATTTTCATTCTGAAAATATGCACGAAAGACGTAACTGTCGACAGTACGCCGGAAAGTTTATAGAAAAGAAAATAATTCGAAACGTTTCAATATTTGTGAACAAGCGTTCAATGATCGATTTACAAACATACTTCTCATCTCCACCGACATTTTACTAACTCCGACATGCGAATATTTTCTAAACAAAATTTATTTATTTTCCATATAATGTTACATGTCAAAATGTACATTTTCCCTGTTCTAACTTTTCTATATGAACCTCATGGGGTTCAAAATTTATAAAAGAGTATATTTATACAGAAAGTCTTACAAGAAAGTCTCGTTAAACACCATTATATAGACACACAATCGAAGGCCTGCGGGAGCTTTTCCGTAAATATTTACATTTTGTCAAAACTGAAACGGCATCGCTTCTATATAATATTCCATCAATCTATCGAAATAAATAAATTAAAAATGAAATCATACGTCGAAAACGAAAAATAAGCAAATTTAACTGGCACTGCGTCAGGCATAAAACGATTTTTTATAAAGTTCTTCCAAGCACGAGAATCCATATGATGAAAGGGTGGTACGAATATTACTGAGAAAAGTAGGCTAATAAACAGAATTATAACGTCTTCTGGCACAAAAGTAACCATTTCGGTTTGCGAAAATTTTACGATATTGATATATTAGATTTTAGCTGAAAATTTTAATTGAGCGTTCTCTTTAAAATATTTCTGTTATAAATTTGACTTAATTATAGTATAATTGGACTTGAGTGTCATGTTGAATATATGTGACAATATTTCAAGACATTTGAATAATCTTCACGCGTTTTGACGGACTAATTTTGCGAAATTCAAGTTTAATTTGTATCAAAAAATGGGATGCTTATACATTTTCAGTTCGTCGGTATTACTCTCAGGAAACGGAAATTTACTTGATCTCAATTCTAGCTTTTTCTATAAATAAAATTTAATGAAAATATGCTTTTCATCAAATATACAAGACAAAATTATAAATTCAATAGTAATTTTATAATAAAATAATACATTAACGTACCGTACGAAACCGAATGTTTCTTTGAAATTCCGCAAACGAAATCGATTACTTCATCCAAATACTCGTATTCAAATCTCGCGTACAGCTTCATAAAAAAAAAGCTTTCAGACGTCAGAAACACCATCTTATTTATCTTTATTCATTTAAATTTCCTAGAAAACGTAAACGCATCAATATATAAAAATTCAATATCACATCGAATTTTACCATCAACACAACCGATATTATCCAAAGCGAACTATACTATGCACAAAATCAACCACAAGTTCACAAAAAAATAAAATTCAATACACAAAACATCGAATTCATCCCGAATACGATGACCCCGTCTGACGCAAAATACACGCACTCATTACGCGGCAACCTAACGATTTTCCGCGTTACATCACACCGATATTTATCACATCACTCATCCAGAAGACGCCGAGACCAACAAATTGTACAAACAGATGAAAATATGCGGGAAAAACTGTGTTTTTCCGCGAAAAATCGCGTTACAGAGCGTCGGCGACACGCTGACGCCTGAAAAGAGTAAAAGCTCCGCATTGGCGCACGATCGTTGCCGAATTTTCACGAAGGAAAATCCACAAGTTGGTCGTACGTAAACAATGCAAATATGCTTTTCCACGTGTACGTTTGTTTAATCGGTGTGTTTTTTTTTTTCGGCTTTGACGTGTTCTTGGAAAGAGGGCGGGTCTGTGCCAATTTTAATTTTCGGCTGAATTCGAATTTGATGTCGGATTATGATAGGTTTTTCGTCATTGGTTATTTCGGTTGAGTTGTTTAGTGCATCGATGTTTGTTTTTTTTTTGTTGCGTAAAACGTTTCGTGATTCTGCTGCATGTTTTTGATTGTAGTTTATAAATGAAATTTAAATGTACTTAAATTTGTAATGAATTTTGTCATTATGCGTAATAACTGTTATTTTTTTATGTGAAATAATTAAGTGAGTAATTCATTTTTACATACTGTACTTATTTATTTTAGTGATTATATTCATAAAAAATACTTTTATTCAAAATGACAAAATTTAAAACGCCAACATGTGCGCTATTATAATTTTCACTAACACTTCCGCAGATAAGAATATTAAACTAACACACATCTGTTTTCCATATGCTCACTATTAAAACTGATAACCCATCTACCAGAAAATAATTGAATGAGAAAATGTATTTTTGCTAAACTCATAAAGCAAAACAAATTAAAAACCACAAGAAAACCCACACGTGCAACGCACGAGGTCCTTTGACCACAACAAAACTTTGAATCGATTTTATATTTTCTACATCAAATAACATTTAAATAAAATATTTAATTGATATTCCCAAATTTAAATTTTCATTTTTCCTCATGTTGTTTCGTTTTGTCGCACGATTCTTATCACTATCCACACTAGAAATGGATATTTCTCGGACATCATACTTATACACAATATTTTTATTTTCATAGACAACCCGTTATATTTCATATTTGATTTCGTAAAAAATCTTACTCGACCATTTAGCGGTAAATTTCGTATATCTGTCTCGTTCTATACTCAAGTCCACACACCTTTCTCTTTTCCAATGAATACCTGTTGCCGTCAGTAAGCAATACGACAGCATCATGTCGAGGTTATACCAAACGTACGGATCTCAAAATGTATAATAGAATAGTTTAAACCTTTAAAATTATCTGTGATATATAGTCCAAATCTTAACAAAATGGTCGGAGAAAGAAATATCGTTTACCTAATAAGTTTATGCGTCCTACTTTCCAATTGTAAGTACAAAAGACTTTCTATAGTTCACCTTGATTCGTTGTTTTATATGTACGTTTTCCTTTCAGGTTTAGTCAGATGTGTCGTACTAAGAGCGTTTATATCTCAACATGGTTTACATGGAGAAATCGAATTTTCATATAAAAACGATCATATGATCAGTATCAGAACGAATCTGAAGACAACTTTAGAGTTTCCCGATCAGGTGTGGCACTGGGAAGTTAGGGAATTCCCAGTCGATTATTCGGAAATAGATAACGACCGATGCTCAGATTCGAATCTGGGAAAGGATATAATAAATCTTACTGATGAGCTGGGTTACTTGACACTTCCCGGCAACGAAAGCACGGAATACGAGAGCGAAAATAATCTTATTGGCGACAAAGGACTGTGGGGCAAGAGTCTGGTATTGAAATCTCCAGAGACTTTCAAGACGCTATGTGCCAATATCGTGTCGAATGATAGAACTGTGGAAAGAGTTGCCTTTGCTAAATTCAATACTCCTGTAGCTGGATCCATGTATTTCAGATGGATTGCCTCTAAGGAGTTTGATCATACTGATATTTATATTCATGCAGATTTGTATCACGTAAAAGATTCTAATGAGAAAATTTCGTTCACTGAACACAATTGGAAGATCTTCGTCACAGACATATTTGATTCTGATAATGACAGATCTGAAGAAAATTGCAATATACTCCAACTAGTTTTCGATCCAGAAAATAAAGGCAAAGGAAAAAGCGTCGGTGATATCGATTCAAGATTAGGAAAAATCAAAATAAGTTCCAAACCAACTGAAGGAAGAATAAAGACTTTATACAAAGACGATGATCTAACTTTATTACCAAGTGATTTAGGTGGACCTCGTCGAAACTTATATGTTGTTATTTACGATGAAAAACATACAGACAGCTTTCTAGCTTGTGCTAAAATTCGTCATCATCATCCACGATATGCAAAGTAAATACATTCGAAAAGTTATTTCGTTCATAACATAGATGTATCTAATAACATTACCACCGTTTATAGAGCTCTTATAGATGTAGACGGAATCAAAGGGGAAGTTGAATTCAAACAGCAATCCAAATTTGATCCCACGTGGGTGAATTTTAATTTATCAGCATCAGACGGCCGCTATGAATCATCTTTGAAATATGCAAGCTCAGTTCTGACTTATGAAATATTTGATCTTCCTCGAACACCCGCATCTACTTACAATGAGCCACCAACCTGTGATTCTGCGGGAAACCTTTATAATCCTAAAAAGATTGATTTGAAATTTATTCCACCTTCAGGTAAGTAAATTAAATTAGTTTGATCAATAATATATCAATTTTATTTTTTTATATGAATTTTAAGTAACTTCTCAATCAAAATAAAGGTATGGGATCTCAAGATCAATACCCTATTGGAGACCTTTTTGGTAAACTTAAAGGTCGTACTGAATATCTCAATCACAAATATTTGTTACCAAGTTTGAGTAATGAACTAAGTGGAATGTACTGGGATGCATTTTTGCCTCTCCAAGGTCCTAATAGTATTATTCATAGAAGTCTTATTGTTAAAAGGTAGCTGAACATTAAATTTAGGAAATTGTATATAAAAATCAGATTCTAATTAATTCATATTTTAGATATGAAAACCGCTCTTCTTTATGTGGAACTGTAGCCCTTTATGACCCAGACACAAAATACCAAACACAAATGTTCACTGCTCAAGTGATTCTTAGATATCCTTTAGTAGGACGTGTTTTACTTCGACAACCAAAGGACGAACCATGGACTGATACAACAATTTTGTTTGAATATTTGGTTCATGCCGATGGATCAAATCTGAATAATTCATTTGAACACCGATGGGCTATTCATGATAATCCTCCTAATCAAGATTTTTACAATTGGACTGGAAGATGCCTCAGTGCTGGCAAAGTTTACAATCCTTATAAAATTGATTTTGATATAAAAGCACCAGAAAAAACATGTTCGTTTTCTAATTTAGCGTTATGTAGAGTTGGAGATTTATCCACTAGGTAACTTTAATGAAAAATTGATTTTATAAATTGCATGAAAAAAATATCGATTTATGCTTGTTTGATTCTAGACATGGAACTTTGGGTGTAGCTGGGAAAAAAATAAACAGTATGATGATATCCCGAAAACTCTTCACAGATCCAATGTTACCATTAAGCGGAGCACATTCTGTTGTTGGTAAATCTCTTGTGCTTTATGATGATCATGGACCTGTAGCTAGAGGTGAAAGAATGGCATGCTCTATGTAAGTATATCGAAAAAAGTATCTGAAATTTGAATTGAAATTTTACAATCATGTCAAATTTCAGTATTGGAGGATTGTATCGAAGAAAAGCAGTTGTTAAAGATTGGTATCCAAATGGAGAACCCATAACTATAACAGGTAAATTAGAATTCTTACAGCAAACAGAATATGATGTTACAAATATAGATGTGAATTTGGAAGGATTATTGAATGTTAAAGATTATCAAATTCATATGGTTAGTTGTGTTTCCTTTTCATAAAGCTATTTTATCATATGAAAATAAGAATTGTATTTTATTCAAATAATCAGACCCCGGTTGAAGGTGATCTTGAATTTCCATGTGAAGCTACTACGCTATATGGTGTATTTGACCCTTTAAATGTAGATGAAAAATCATCACCAGCCCCAGCTCTCGGTAAAATAAATAACATAAATCTTACTATTACGAATTGAATACTTGCTATATAAAACAAATCAAAAATATTTTATTTTAATATCAGGAACTGCTGATGATTATGAAATTGGTGACCTAAGTGGAAAATTTGGAACATTACTCGCACATAAACAATACATGGGCAATTTCAATGATTCTCAAGTATCACTTTTTGGTCCTCGTAGCATATTAGGTCGATCAGTAGTCATTCATAAAGAGGTAAATATTTTATGGAAAATAATATTCAATTTAAATTTATTTCATGGAGAATATTTCTTCTTTGTAATTAAATATAGAACAGGCATCAACGTTGGGCATGCTCATCCATAGAAAGAGGATATAGTCCATCAGAAGCCAGAGAACTTAGAGCCATTGCATCATTTCATCATCCGGCAGGTTTTGCTTATGGATACGTTAGAATGACTCAACTTATTTATAAAGATGGTAGTCAAAGTGATACTTTAATAGAAGTGAAACTTCGACATCCAGGCGTAAGAGATCGCAATGTGGTAAATAGATTTATTTCCCATGTCTAATACATTTTGTATGTAACTTTATCACATGTATAATTTGAGATTTTTACAGACTATGGATCATAACTGGGCTATATTTGTTAACCCTGTTGGTGTGGATGCTGCTGTTAAAACAACAGCTACTCGATGTGTGGCAGGTGGCTATAGATGGAATCCATATTTTACTCAACTAGCAGATCCGTTAAATGTATGCATATTTTTTATATCTGTTAAAAATATACAATGCAATTAATTATTAAAAAATATATTTTTAACTACAGGAAGATTTATATAATCAAGAATGTGGTGCAGATAATCCTTTAAGGTGCCATGTAGGAGACTTAACTGCAAGATTAGGAACAATAAGTTAGCATTTTTTATTTTTATAATTTTTTTTTACTTTAAAATGTATGTACTTAATAAAATACAAACTATACTTTAAATTTTTTAGATCTTGGCCTTGGTAGACAAGTGTTCACAGATTCTAATTTTCCTTTGGAAGGAACTGTAAGTGCTCTTGGAAGATCAATTGTTATAATGGGACCAAACCGAAGTTCAGAAAGATTTGCTTGCGCAAATATTGAACCCGACAATGATATAGTGAAATATGCTAATATAAGAAAACCTCCTCGATTTGTAATGTAAGCTCCACATTGCTGTTTTTCATTACACTTTTTTTAATATTATGCTTTTAATCACCAATATTTTTTTTAGAACTCAATTTATTGAAGATGTAAGAAAAGTTATGGGATTACCTGAATGGATGTTAACTGTGGATTCAAGAAAGACAAAAACTCTTCATCATGGTTCTTGTATTCAATTCTATTTGCATTTTAAAGGTGCACTAGCTAATCAACTTGAACAAGACTTTACTAAACTACTAACAACAGGAAAACTTGATGATCCTAGTGTTTATATGCCAGGTTTCATCGATACAAAACGCAAGAAAACAATATCGTATCGGCAATGTGGAGTTAGAGATCCAACCGAAAGTAAAATATTTATTTATTAATTGAATTCAGTTCCTTATACAAATTATAATCATTGTTTACTTTTTTTTTATTTTTCAGAAACTAATAATAAATATCGACCTTTTTCTTTTTTAAATTCAAGTAATGTTCATTTAATAAATATTCAGTTAATTTTGTTCTGTACATTATTGATGATGTACTTTAATAAATAAATACTATATGCATGTAAACATTATCTTTAATGCAACTTTCAAATAAAAATATTTCGATAATTGTACTGATTTTGAATATTGATTACCTTTTAGATTATTTAAACCAGGGCTTTGAACCAGAACTGAACCGTAACTGAAAACTACTAAAAACCGAAATTTTTGCCGGAACAGAACCGGAAAAAAATATTGGTTTATTTCGATTCAGTTTCGGTTTATCGAATATTATTGAAAAGTTTTGTCGTTTTTTTTTTTTTTTTTTGAGTAAATATTTTTGGAAAAATCAGTTTTTGTAAGTGTACGGTTCTTTTATTTTTAAACTCAGAGCTAAACCAAAAACCAAAAAACCAAAAACTGAAAACCGATACCGAACCTAAATATATTTTTTCGTCGAACCGTAACGAAAAAAAATACGGTTCAAAGCCCTGACTTAAACATAGAGATATGCCAACGGGAAAAAACCCGGTGTATTCCCGGGAATAAACCGGATTTTTTCCCTAGAAATTTTGAGTGGCGGGAAAATTGGAAAAAAAATGATTATGCTGTTACATTACAATACGTTCAACATATCTAAAAAGTGATTTATCTGATAATTCCGATACAGAAAATATTTGAACTATCGTCTCATTTTTACAAAAAAGTTTATATAAGGCTAAGTACATAGTTACTATTTTTATGATTAAACTTTGTGAACTAAAAATTTTTGTGCCCCTGAAATTTTGAATTATTTAACTGTTTTTTTAATATTTTTAACTAGTGAACTTCTGATTTTCAAACTTGTAACAATTGTATTTTTATTATTAAAATGAAAGCACTTCAATTTTAATTTAATTTCTAAAAAATTTTGTTTGAATTTGATAAACCTTTCCACCCAGTACGTAACAGAAATTTTTTTTATTATTTTTTACAATTTATTAAATAAATTGTATACCTAAACAAAATTTGAATAAAAGTGGTATTTAACACCAAAATATAATTTGATAAAAAAATCTTATTTTTAAACTAATGTGACCTTTCTCTAATTGTTATCTATATACCTTAGTACTAAAATATGATATTTTATTGTTTTGGTCATTCTCAATTTAAAAAAAATAGTTTCATGTGAAGATACTTCATTTTTCTCAATTTTCCCAAAGTTCCCAGTTTTTTCTCAAAGTTCCCGGATTTTTCCCGTTCGTTCAAAATTCCCATTTCCGCACATCTCTACTTAAACATTATATAGTCCTCTTTTATCCTAAAATGTACCATATGTGCTACTGTTGGTGTGTGCTAGTGTCGTATGTGCTACTGTCAGTGTGTGCCAGTATCGTGTGTGCTACTGTCAATGTGTGCCAGTGACGTATGTCCTAAATTCGTTTGAACAAACATCTGATCAACATTTCCAATCATTTAAATACGCATTATACATGCAATTTGAAAAGATTACAGGTAGTCCTCGACTTACGACGGAGATACGTTCCTGAACCTCGGTCGTAAGTCGAATCCGTCGTAAGTCGAATC
>JAOXNN020000086.1:216243-253184 GCA_028571205.2 Hydropsyche betteni
ATTGCTGGGTTGAAAGTACCGAGGACAACAATCGAGCTGCCTTGTCGGTGTGGTGTTGCTGCAAACACGGCTCAAGCTCGTGGAGGGTCGAGTTGTCTATCGTTACATTATGGTGAACTTCGTGGTCGTGAGAATGCAGCAGTAAAAGAAAAGATTTCTGCGCTCGTTCCACCTTACGCAACAATTCCTTATTACGGAACGGATAAGAATGAGGTGATGTTGAGCCTTCCTTACCATCGTTTGCCTAATGAAGCATTTAAATTGACCCATGGAATGAGTGGTGTTGATTTTACAAAAGAGGACTCATATTTAGCCGCAGCAGCTGACATGAATCCGCTTGCATTGACAGGTGATAACGCCGAAGGCGTTTTTGCGAAAGGAAAAGAATTGTATGGTGCGAACTGTATGCACTGTCATGGCGAGAAAGGAAATGGTCAAGGAAAAATGATGGAAAACGGAACTTTTGCGGGTGTACCTGATTATTCAACTTTATCGGCGTTAAGTGATGGACAAATGTTCTATTCAATTTATTACGGTAAAGGAGCAATGGGAAGTCATTCTTCGATTTTGAACAAAAAAGAAATTTGGACTGTTATACACCATATTCGCAAATTGCAAAATCCTGCATACGGAGCTGATTTAAAAAGTTCTGGTCAGTCGTTTAAGTCTGCAGCTGATGTTAAAGCAGTTGATTTAGCAGAGGTTGAGAAAAACATCGCTTCGATGAAAGGTCAAAGTTTACGATTGGGAGATATTTTGTTCAATAGCGGTAAAGCGGATATTAACATAGCAAAATCACCTGGATTGATTTTGATGCCTTGATCGTTCCACGCCAGCACAGTGCCTACGATCGCTCCGTTTTCATAAGTAGCTGTGGCTTTCCGCATTCCATTCTCGTGCCACCAACTCCACTTGCCGCTTTGACGACCATTGGAGTAACGACCAGCTGATTCTCGTTGATTGGAAGAAATAATACTTCCCATCGATCTTCCGATATACGGGTTTTTCATGATTGTGAACGTCATACAATTTGACGATTTCGTCGTCCTTCGTGGAGGCCCTCGCAGGACAACGGTGAGGAGGATGCCTCAATCGACATCTCCAATATATAACCTTTCCGTTGAAAGTTACGCCTCTGGCGTAAGGGTATCCGTTAATTAGCAGCATGACCGATTTTTTGGTATCGATGAATTGAGCTAAAACATATATAACGTGCTTAATTAGTGCCCTTAAATAATATTAGGAAAAAATAAAATTTGTGAGGTTAGGTTAGGTTAGGCTCAGGGTTTCGTTAATGAAACCAAGGATTGCTGGAGCACAGCGTTTATTGTGCAGAAATGATTTACAGATGTTAAAAAGAGTTAAGAATCAACAAATATACTATCAACAATAGTTATAAACAGGGCTTCGAACAGAATTTTTTTCCGGAACGAAAACCGGAACTGACCCGGAAAAAATATCGGTTTATTTTGGTTCAGCAAAAAAATAAAATTGAGTTTCGAATATTTTCGAAATGTGTTGTCTTTTTTTTATAAAATATTTTCTGGAATTTTTGGAAAGTACAGTAATCCCCCTATAACGTCCGCGGCGTCCCTCCCCAATAATGTCTTTTTTTTTTAAACGTATTTGAAAAATGCAGTCAACTCATAAAAATATAAATAAAAGAAAAATGACATGTTTAATTTATAGATTTCCTAAATTCCCCCCTATAACATCGAACTTATCTTGACGTTATAGGGGGATTACTGTATACGGGTTTTTTTAGGAAAGTATTTTTGGTTTTTTCGACTTCTCGTTATTTTTCATTCGAGTTTTATTTAAAAATTGAATTAACCGGTAATGAGAAAAAAATTACCGGGTTGCTGACAGTTGAAATTTTCAGTAAATCTGACACCACTACTCTGAATAACACGCCATCGGCTCTCACCATTACGAACATTTTTTAAAGTTTTATTAATTTATTTAGAAAATAAAAAAGACAAATTAACTTAACATTAACCTTCCATTTGCTGAACCATAAAAAAAACATGAAACATTTTTTTCAAGAAAAATTTATGATAAAAAAAAAAAAAACAAGAACAACTTTTATAAAATTCAAAAATCTCAATTATGTAGTTTTTCTTATAAAAAACAATTATTGTAGTTGATTCAAGTAAAGATTTATGAAAGAGTACTTTTTTTAATGAATTTGAAACGAGATTCACAATTACCATCAGAACATAATATTAAGTCACGTAACCAATTCAATATATTCAATTCAACATATTATATATATAAAGTCACGTAACCAAGTCAAATAACTAATCTGCTTATCCAATCGACAAAATTTTCATAAAATACTCATTTCCTATAAACATACCATATTACATTATTTAAATAATCGTTGTGGCAATTTTTCGAAATAATGAATCCCATCGATCGTATAGTAAATGGGTTTTCGATGATTGTGAGTGTCATTCAATTTAAAGATTTTATCATTATCGGTGGTGGCTTTCGCAGAACAGTGGTGAGGAGGATTCTTCGATCGACATCTCCAGTGTGTGATCCCTTCATTGTTCGATATGTTCTTCGAGTAAGCATATCCATTTACTAGCAGCATGATCGATCTGCCGGTATTAATGTATTCAGCTAAAACATGCGAACATATTGGACATGTTAACTAGTGGCCGTAAATCATATTTTATAAATAATAAAATGTGTGGATTATCCATTAAAAAAAGCTCATTTCCATAAGAGTAGTTTTCTATAAATAAATGATTGAAAAAAGCATTTTTTAAAAACATAAATCATGTATTTATTATTTACATATTGAGATAATTATAAAGTACTTTAAATAATAATTACATAAAGAGTTCTTAAATCGTTAAGATTTGTTTTTTTAAAGAAAATCATATGTATTGAATGATAGATGAAAAAAAAAACATTATAGATTAATTTTTTAATGAACATATTTTAATAAAAAATTTAAAAAAGTTAGAACTTTTACAAATAAAATAGACAAGAAAAATATTAAAAAAAAATACAAAGTTTTTTTTAATGAAAAACTAATTATTGCACTATTGATTCAGGTCTTTACCTGAATCAATAGTAAGGTAATTGAAAAATAATTTTTTGAATATGTAATAACATTAAAATATACTCAATTCACATAACCAAATCAAATAACAAACCTTCTTATTCAATCGACAAATTTATAGCTTTTCTCTTGTGAAAAAATACTTCCCGTTGACCGTTCTCTTGTAATCAGGCGTCTGGTGATAGTGAGTGCCTTTCATGTTGACAAGCACATTATCATTTGTGGTGGCTCTCGCAAGACAACAGTGAGGATGATGAAACGATCGGCATCTCCAATATGTGACCCTTTCGTTGAGCGATGAGCTCTTTACGTAAGCATAGCCGTTTATTCGCAACATGATTCCTTTGAAGGTTTCAATGATTTCAGCTAAAATATGCAAACATATCAGTCATATTAGTTGATAGTCATTAGTAAGATTTAATTATTTTAAAAGAATAAAAGAAAAAATCTGATGCTTTGATGAGTAAGGGCGCAGGTTTCTATTAAAAAAATAAATAAATAAAAATATCAATATTTTATGACACAAATCGTTTGTTCAATATTCATGAATCGTCAAAAATTTATACATAATACATATGATATAGAATTTGCATTTTATTATATGGGTTCATTAAAATATTTTTTTCATTGAGATTTATATTTTTTTGTTTATAAAATCAAAAATAAAAACACAAGATTTTCAAATTTATTTAGACAATAATAAATACTTTTCTTATACAACTATCATGATTCTCACTATCAGACAAAAGAAAACTTTCCATCGAGTAGTTTCCTTAAAATGGGCTTGGGATGCTTATGAGAGCCCATGTGGATGACCATCTCGTTTTGCGTAATGGCCATTGCTATACATTGGTGAGGCAAACAATATGATCAACATCGGTTAACAAAATGGAGTTTATTTGATGTAAAAATCAATCAATGTGATAAATACCTGAGCTCTTCGGATTTTGCAGATTTCAGAAATATTATATTAAGTCGAATATTTGATATCCTTAATTCTTCATCTAAATTCACAAGTTTTTTTTCATTTTTTTCTATTTTTATATTAATTATTGTTGAGAAACAAAGCATTGTAAAAATTTGATGAGAAAGAGTTCCGTTCTCTACTCAAAAAATAAGTTAAAATATCAATTTTTTTTAAACACAAATCATGTATTCAATATTAACATAATATAAATATAATTCAATAATTATTAAATAAATAAAATCAAATAATAAACATTAAAAAATAATAATTTATTCAGACAATAGTACAGGTAAATTAACTTAACTTTAACCTCCTATTTGTTTTAACCACGAAAAAAATTAATACAAATACGATTTTTTTCATGAAAACTTTTGGATAAAACAAGAAAAAAAATAAGAACTTTTATACATTTCAAAAATCTTGATAATGAAGTAATTTATCACAATTAGATATGGAGAAATATTTAAAAAAAAATTATATAGTTTTTCTTATGAAAAATTGTATTTATTGTACTTCGGGTAAAGATTCACTGAATATTATTTTTTTTCCATGAACTTATAACAAGTTTCACAATTACCCATAGAATATACTAGTCGTATAATCAATTTAAATAACTAACCTGCTTATTCAATCAAAAAAATTCCCTATACACGTACCATTACATTATTTACACAACTATCACAATTATTTAAAGAAAAAATACTTCTCACTGAGCATCTTGTAAATGGGTTTTTGATGATTGTGATTATCATACAATTTCACGATTTTACCATCCTTTGTGGTGGCCTTTGCAGAACAACGGTGAGCGGGATGCCTCGATCGACATCTCCAATATGTAACCCTTCTGTTGGTTTTCGATACGATCTTCGAGTAAGCATATCCGTTTACTAGCAGCATGATCGATTTCCCGGTGTCAATGAATTTGACTAAAATATGCAAACATATAAGACATGTTAATTAGTGGCCGTAAACAATATTATATAAATAATATAATGTTTAGATTTTTTATTAAAAAAACAACTGATTTCCAAGAGCGTAATTTTCTATAAATAAATAAATGAAAAAAGTACAGTTTTTTTTTAACATAAATCATGTATTTAATATTTACATATTGGGATAGTTATAAAATGAACATAAATTAAATAATAAATATATAAAGATTTCTTAAATCAATTAGATAATATGACTTAACAAACTCTTTATATATTGAACTATTATAAAACACATTACAAATGAAATTTTTAGAACATATTTTGACAAACAATAAAAAATAAAAAATTTTAGAGACTTTTGTCGAAATTTTATGCAATTTATAAAATTTTTCACAAAAAAATATTCAAAGAAATTAAATAGTTTATAGTTAATATATTATATAAATGATAAAATTATATTTTCTATTAAAAAATAACCTTATTTCCAATTTTTTATAAGTAACTGCGTACATTTTCATTAAATAAATAATCAAATAGTTTTGAGATATTTATTGATCACGTATTCAATATTCACATATAATATTGATGATGATGATGATGATGATGATGGTGCCCTTTTCGAAGATACACCGACGGCAAAACCATCAGCAGACAGCACCTCCATCGCTTCCAACATGACTCGTAAAGCCAAATTTCATTTTGAAGACTCGGTCACAGATTCTGCAATGTAACTATATATAACTGTACATATATAATATATAGAGTACCTTTATATTACATTCGAAACACTTGTGTTGTATATTTTCATTTAATAAACATAAATTTTGGATAAAGCGAACTTTGGGTAGTGGTATTGCACATAACAAGATTTGAAAAAGAAAAATTTATTTCATAAATAGTTAAATATAAAATTTTCACACAATATTATTGCATCTGTTCAATATTGGTTAATTGAAATTTTATTTGTTCTTTAAAATTTTTATTCAATTCTTAAATCAGAAATAACATTACAATACAAAAATATGAAAATATACTAAAATAATAATATTGAAAGGGAACTTTCAACGGTTAAATAAATGAAAAAATTATACTATTATTCTTCTGTGACAATTTACATGAATAAATTGATGATTTTAGTTTATTTGAAAATTTAACCATTGTCAACACGGTTTTACCAATAAGTTGGATTTTGGGTACAATTTATAATAAAAATATCATCTTATTGTATATGTTAATGAATAAAAACAACCGAAAAAAATTTGTATGCATATCATTTTGTTCAATTAATTGTTCAATACTTATTGTATTTTTTGTATTCATCAACATTTATAACTATGGAATGAATTCTTTCTAAAAATTCTAAATATTTTTAAATAAACTTAATTGTTTTTGCGTATTATTTGCAAAATTATTCAAACAAAAATTTTTAAAAATTACATAAAACACTTATTTTAAACTATCAAATTCAATATAATAAATTGATATAATTACAAATTAAATTCATACATATTACAGATAATAATTCATGTATGCAAAATTGATCCATAAAATCATTTTTATAAATTGTCAATGTCAACACATAAAAACTAAAACGCAGTTCATATCATCATTTCATTTTAATTATTCGAAAATCAAAGCATATTGTTCGATTTTACTAGTTTTTACATCAACTTAATTGGTTATTTCTTATCTAGAAACATGCTACTATCAAAAACACTTTAAAAATATAAATGAAAAACGAGTTTCTAGTACTGTTTTGGACTTCAGGGTGAGTACTCATAAAATAATCGTAAATGAATACTTCTATCTAAAATTATATTTGATATAATTATTGTTGTAATTAATTTAAAAACGAAACAATTCATACATTGGTCAGGCAATAAATACATTTTAACGCATACTCAAAAAAAGCATGGATTATTTTTTAAAATAGAATAGATAATAATTTATATTGCAGTGAAAAGTCGATAAAACTCGATAATGAAAATGTCTCTATTGATAAAGAGTCTTTTTCAATATTATGCATATCGATATATATATTTGGTCAAATCAATAAGGATATTTAAAGTTTATTTCAAAATGTATAAGTAACAATAAAAAACTTAAATATTAAACAATTTGTGATTCCTGAAAAATATTACATAACACCTAATTTTATTTATAAAAAGTTTAAACACGACAATTTTAAATTAAAAATGTATAATAACAACGAATAATAGTTGTAAATGTATTTTTTGGGATATTATGCATAAATGGATATGAAATCGAAAAACAATACAAGTTTACATATTTTAAATGATTGTTGCTTTTTTCAAATCTAAGTAATAGTCAACGGGTGACGACGTTATTTGGTTTTTTAAATGACTATCCAAAAACTTTGATCGAATCTCATTTTTGTATGACATGCACGCATCGTTACACAATCCCGATTTTTTCTTGGACAGAAGCAAATTCCAAAAATCTTCTGTGAACGAACCTTTGACGACTAGACTCTGCAAATAATCATCGTCGAAGTGTTTGAAAGCGCAACCGCCTTCAAACGACGGCCTCGTTTGGATCCGCGAGCACGACGACATGTTGTAGTTTTTTCTAGCACCTTCGAGACCGTACAAGTGCCTCAGTCCGTAAATATACTTCTTTTCGTCTCTGACCCAAGTGTGAGAACACGTTCCTCCGTTTGAAGATTTAGAATACTCGTTTCGCCAGAAATAAATCGCTTCTTGTAAAGGTAGGCCGATGTCTTTCAAAAATAGGCTGTATCGGAATCGCTCGTCGTGCGAAAGCCGGTGTTTCTTACGTAGAATGTTGTGCAAATTTTTCATGCATAAAGGGAAAAACGTTGATTCTTTATCAACGTCTTTGTGACTTATGGTTTTGATCATGTTTTTACTATTGCTAAATTGAGACGAATGAATTAATTTGCAAATTATTTCTCTCCATCTCGGATCAGTCTTAAGAAAATCGTTTTGATAAATATTTTGGAATTTTACGTTTAAATGTGCGTCGAAGAGGATTTTGAAAAAAATCTTCCAAATCCCGCAAGGAATGTACGCTTTGCCATTATTCAATTCTACTCTCCTTTTAGCAATCAAAGGCAAGCAATGAGTAAAATGGACTTCTAATTTATATGAATTACAACGAAACGAATGATCATTGGCGAAAACGTGTTGAGCCACTTGTTTGATTATCAATTTTCTGCAAAGAACATTGAGAGGCTGGATAATAGATACGTTTCGGTCTATACTCTTCAAAATAGTTTTGCACAACAACCTTGCATCGTTAAATTCACATTTGTCCAATCGGTTGAAAAATAGAATCGCTTCCGATCGATTCACAAAGTCCAACAGCGGTTTGTGGTCAGATAAGCGAACGAGTAGCCCGAGAAGAAAGTGTCCTATGTTGTCGTATATTCCACCTTCTAGGAGATATTCGCAAAAGTCCACTTTTTCTCTGTGATGTAGTTTCTTCAAGTAGTCGAAGCGTTGATAAACACACTTCTCGAGAACGTGCAGTTGAATGTTTCCTTCCACGGGTTTCAAATAAAAATATGACATTTTTGTATGAATACATTTTGTAAATTTTAGTGTTTTTTTAAACTCTAGATTCGTACATTTTGAAAATAAACGAAGTTACAAACCGAATGCAACACCTCACTAACTTACTGCACTTTTGACATTTATCCGAAGACAATATTTTATGACCATAAATATATATTTATTAATTTTGGAAATACCGTATTATTTATGATTCTTTGAAATTATTTAACACTAAGTTTATATTATTTTACTCAATTTCAATAAATTTTTGGATACATATTGTATATTTCACACATCTTCATTTAAAAATAATACAAAGGTAGACTGTACAAGGCTTCGAATCGGAACTGAATCGAAACTGAAAACCGATAAAAACCGAAATTTTTGTCTGAAAAAAACACGAAGTGAACCAGAAAAAAATATCAGTTTATTCCGGTTTGGCAAATTGCTTTACATATATTATTTATATCCAAAAATGCACAATTACTCTACTTGTGTGTAACCGAGGGTTTTATTTTTTTTTGTTGTAAAAAAAAAAATTAACGCACTTATAAATGCATGAATTTTAATATAAATAATGTATGCACCTAAAATGCAAGGTTACTTACAATTAGTTTGAAAATTTATTACTCGAAGCTGAACCGAAAACCGGAACCGAACCTATATGATTTTTTTTGTTGAATCGAAAACCAGAACGGAAAAAATACGGTTTGAAGCCTTGGTTGTACGCTATCGTCGTGTGCGCAAATGTCATTTACGCAAACGTCTGGGAACTATCTGTTGACACGTTCGCGCTCGCGTGGTAACTGTCACCAGATGATATTTATTGCGTAATGCCATTAAATCAAAACATTTTTTTTGAATATAATATAATACGCACGATAACAGTAGGTACATATGATAAATATATTATATATTATACGTATAATTATGTATATTATTTTTGATTTCAATATGAAATTATTATAATAAATGTTTGCATAAATCGAATAAAATACTAATTTACGTAATATGATAATTTAAATATTAATAAATAAAATGAAATGTTAATCGCTGCTAATAAAAGACCAGAATGACCCTAAAAATGCGATAATATACGCAATCTCGTTTCGGTAATTTATTCTTAATACAATTTTTTATTCAACATTAAAATCAGTCGTATTTTATACTCGCTAAAGGACTGTGGTTATTGAATCTAATAACAGTGATGAAATATTTTTAATATGTGTTTCGGCATTATTGCGTATGTATTATAAATATATACCGATAATTATTTTTATCACTGAAAAAAATATGCATTTTAATTCCAGAATTTTCGGTATGTCATTTAGAAAATTTTTCGATTAAATATAAACTTTCCGTTTAAAAGCACTTTTTAATGATGCGATTACTAGTAGGTATATTATTAGAAACATGTTGAAGCCAATTATAAAAATTATGTTATCATCACACGAATATTGAAAAAATTTTCTTCGAAACTCATTTATTCTTTACTACCGACTTGTATCCGACGTTGTGATGTACTGGCTGCCTCTCTCAAGGTCTGGAATCCAGTTGTCTCATTTGCTTACATTAATTTTTGCCTCCGTGTTTTTATTGCACTGGTCCGATTGTTATTTTTTGTGTTTAGGTATTTGTGACCCTTATGTAGGTGATCACTTTTCAGTGATTTTCCTGTGAAATGATAACTGAAGTGGTTTCTCGATCACAAATTTGTCACAATCAATCACGACGCCGGCACCGCACTTATACTGAAATTTTCTTTTCATCTTAAAATAGCATCAAATTGTAAAATATTTACAAAATTTCATTGTGATTGAATAAGTGGTAAAGGCATGCATAACTAACACACACATACATTCATTTTTATTTATATTAGTGAATTCATCTTTTCTAAACGAAAAATAATATAATATTTTCATTCCTTTAAAGGTTTTCAACGTATAAAATTATTCGATTTGTAAAATAAAACACCTACTATAATTAGAAATTATTATATATTGAGCCATTAAATTCATAAAACGAATGCGGACCCCTATAGTTTCTCCCCGCATCGTTTTCACTCGTAAGGGTTTTCATCACTTAGGTTTCATGCCCCTAGCCTAGGTTTTTCCTGCTAGGTTTTTACTTCCTAAGTCCCACGGATATCATCTCAAAACATTGACATTTAACGATTCGTCATTCGATATTTCATAAAATCGTCAATTCTATGAAAAAAATCTGTAAACTAATCTGCTAATTGTAAAAGCTTATTGCTCGCATAAAAATCTCTGCTGATGAAAACTTAGAGTCAACATTCGTTCTATGAATTTTCTGGTACAGTTTTTTAACATCAAATTCAGCCCTTTAAACTTCAAATCAAACCTTTTAAACTTCAAAGTTCAAATTGAATCAACGTTAGGTAGTTGTCATAGTAATTAATAAAATATTTTATATAAATAAGTAAGTGTTATAATAAGTGAGTGAATGAGTGAGCGAGCGAGCGAGTGAGTGAGTCAGTGAGTCAGTCAGCCAGTCAATCAGTGAGTAAGTAAGTAAGCAAGTAAGTGAATCATTTATTGATTTCCTAAATTCCCCCCTATAACGTCGAACCTATCTTGTCATTATAGGGAAAATTACTATACTTTCAGATGGTTGAATTTGAAGTTTAAAAAGTCAAATTCGAAGTGTGAAACTGTAACGAATATTCGTGGTAACCCTCAAAACCACCAAACCCACCCAAGAACTCTCGAAACAAGATCATTACATAATTGTTCAGGTGAAACTTTCGCCGAAATTGAATTGTTTGCCCAACGCACTCGTGTGACGACTCGCTGCGTACGACTCGGCTCAAACAAAATATAAGCCCGCGAAATACAATAAAACAAGATAACGATGGAAATAAATATGCCAGAAATCGGATGGCGCTTAAGCAATGTGTCCGCGTGCTGATCGTCTCGCCAGTGAGATGGAGACGAGCCACGGAATGAGGACGATCAGCGAAAATGGAGACGGCGACAGGAGACAGAAGACCATCGTTTCGTTCGAGGAGGCCATGTCTTCGACGGGTGAGTTCGTTCGCCATGATTTTGTGGTCCCAATGGGGCAAAAGTGTGTTTCTATGCTGGTGCGATGGCAGTTGTGGATTTTTGTTTGGAGATTTTAATGGTTGTGTGGAAACTGGTTTTTTTTTATATATTTCTATAGTGATGCATCACTATTTAAATTTTTGTGATAGTTATGTTTGAGTTTTGAAGATTTTGGAGTATCATTCATTTTTTTTTTGTGTATGAATTTCTGGGAGTGCTCGTTTGAGATTCTTTGATTATTTTATGGGAGATCGATCAAAAAGTAAATTAGCTGATTAATCGTGTACATAGCCAATTTTGTGCAATTTCTATTTCAGTTCATAATATCATCAATCAATGTTGGATTTACTTGTAGTCAGTGAAGGCTTTCTGCTTGGGGCCCTTGATTGGAATCATTATATCATAGTTTTTCTTTATCACTTTTTAAAAAAAGGCGTTTGTTTTCACAAAAGCAAATTTTATTTACTCAAATCGCCCATTTATCTTTTATTTTATGAAACCGACTATTATATATCAATAGTTAATGTTAAAAATTTTATCACTAATTGTAAGCTACATTTTTCCGATTTTAATGATTTTTCGTATAATGGGTTGGGTTTAGAACCCTATCTTGTATATTTACATATGTAATGGGACCTCCAAAAATTTTTGCCATCCCTATTAAAGTAAATTTGTCACTGTTATCGATACAATCCATTTTGTCGATGTTTCCATATAACTATTATCACTGCCATTTAGATCTCTTAACGATTGATTTTCTTTAAGGCTTCGGCAAATTCAATGTGTTATCAATCATTTTCGTGGGCTTCCTCTTGATGGGGATGATCATGGAAACCTTAGGCTTCAGCTACGTCATTCCAGCTTGCCAATGCGATCTAAATCTGACATTGACTCAGAAAGGGTGGCTAGCAGCCATTCCATTCATAGGTAAGCAATATAAATTTTTTTAATGCAGTCATTGAGATAAAAAAAGAAAAGATGTCGTTTTTCTTCAACAGGTATAATATTGACGTCGCACATGTGGGGATATCTCGCTGATACCAAAGGAAGAAAGAAAATCTTGGTGTTTTCTATGGGAGTTGGTTCATTCTTTTCTGTTTTGTCTAGTTTTTCACCAGACCTGATAACGTTTACGGCGCTGAGATTTATTGCTAGTATTTTGTAAGGATTATTTTCTATGAGTTGACATTTTTTAAATGTGTGTGTTTAAAATTAAAATACCGACTAACAAATTTTAATTATAAGGACAAGATCCATGTATTGGCCGCGCCATTTGTCGTTTAGCTTCGACAATGGGTAAAATTGGCGTGTTCGACAAGGTTGAAATATTAATTCATTATTTGATATATTCTCATAAAAAAGTTAGATAAATTACGCTATTTCCATACGGTCATTCAGATTATTACGCACACTGATAATGAATGTGATGTTGGTTTTATTACTTTATGGTTTTCAATTTTATAATGTTGTTGTTTTCACTAAAACAATATTTTGAAGTCATAAAATCTAACGAACGAATAATTATTTTTCAATGATTATCTTAAAATTATTATCAGTTTTACGTAATGGTTAAATGCAACAACGACGCCAATGTAATCATTTACATTATTTTTCATCTGTATATAAATATAAAAATGGATGTTTGTATTATATATTTGTTTGTTGCCGTATTACTCCAATACGGTTCGACCGATCGCCATGAAAATTGGCTTATTTGTATTTTTTTGTGTAGAAGGTTTTTAACGTCATTAAAATAGGGTGACCATATTTTCCGGAACCCAAAAAGGGACAGTCCGCAAAAAATATTCCCCCACCTATATAAAACAAATATTTTTTTGTCGAGAAGGTTTTCGTATCATCAAAGTAGGGTGACCATATTTCCCAGAACTCAAAACGGGACGGTTCGCAAAAAAAGGTTTCCCCCATATATCGTTCGACCGATCACCATATAAAAAAATAATTTGATGTAAAACGCCAAGTCCCGAGCAACGCCGAGTACTACCGCTAGTTTCTTAAATAAACTAATGTGATAATTACATTTCATTTTCGATTTCATTCATGTCCAAGGCAATTCAAAGGACAAATTTAAATATAAAACAAATTTAAATTTTTCGAGCATATTATATGTCAATCAATTAAACTTATTATTTTTACAACATAAAATTTAGATAATTAAAAAACTCGTTCTAAATAAATATAATACTATACTCGGAA
Source organism: Hydropsyche betteni (assembly GCA_028571205.2). Lineage (NCBI taxonomy): Eukaryota > Metazoa > Arthropoda > Insecta > Trichoptera > Hydropsychidae > Hydropsyche > Hydropsyche betteni. The sequence goes on from JAOXNN020000086.1 coordinate 230,037, forward strand.
TCAGTGCACGTCGCTATGAAAATTTACTTAATCTACTTTAAATAAATTAAAAGTCGTCAAGGACAGAAAAAAAAATTTCACATTGTTTTAATTGCGATTACGTTGTAATTTTATTACATTTGTAAAATGCGTTTTTTTTTATTATTTAGCAACGAGAAAAAAAAATTTTTTTCGTAAAAATTATGAGCATTCTTTTTCGATGATTTATTTTTATTAAAAAATATATTAATTCATAATTTATATTTTTTTCAAGTATATCAGCAGCATCTTCCATTGGTTACGCTTACTTAGGAGAACTGAATCCACTTTTGCAACGCGACATTGCACTAACACTTGGAAATGGATTTGTGGCAATCGGAACTGCAGTAGTTCCACGTAATAAACCTTATCTAACAACAATTAAACGATAAAACAAACAAAAACTAATCAAAAACACTTTCAGTCGTCGCCTGGGCAATTTTACCATTGGATTTCCACATTTACATGGGCTTCATTCCCGATTATAGACCATGGAGACTCTTGGTGGCCATATTCGCTTTGCCATTCGCGATTTGTTCCGTCCTATTCGTGTATTTTCCTGAAAGTCCAAAATATTTAGCGAACAGAGGAAAACACGACGAAGCGTTGGAGATTTTGCAAAAAATGTATTCGGTCAACTCTAAGAAACCGGCGAAAGATTTTCCGGTATTGAAATGTTTTCGACTAAAATTTTTTTGAGTTTTCCACCGTTTTTAAAATCAAATTTGATTTTAGGTGTCTGGATACAAACATGATGAACCAATCGATGTCGATTCTGGTGAAACTTCTATATTCAAAGATATTTGGAATCAAACCGTACCGCTTTTCAAAGCTCCTTATATGCGTTATACTATCATTACCTGCTTTTTGCAGTTTTGTACGTTTTCAGTGTGAGTTTTTCAAATTATAATTTATTTTCGAGGTATTGTTCAAAATTATATAGCGTAAGATTTAACTGTAATACAAATATTTTTTCGAATACACACATGTCAATGCTCATGCAAAATTTACAAATAACTTTTTTGAATACATACCAATTTTATTAAATTCTTATTTATTTTATATAATGCACGTTTAAATTATCCCCAAATTTAAATATTATATCAATTTATGGATTTCAGGACTAACGGCTTTTACATTTGGTTTCCGACAGTTTTGAATAAAGTATTTGAAATGGAACATTTGAATTCTGACGATTCTTCGAATATGTGTGATCTTTTAAGTAATAAGGAACATTATATTCTCGTTTCTGAAAACGTGACTGTGAGTAATATACATAATCTCGTTTTAATGTGATATAATAATATGATTTATATCAAATTTGATACATTTTCAATATTCATATATAATACATTGTGCATTCAACATTTTGTTTGTTGTAGATTCCTTCACAGATTGCCTCTTGTGATGATTCGCTAAATACTAAAACGTTTTCGATTTCAATTCTGTTATCTTGTATAGTTTCTATCATAACTATGGTTTCTGCTTTTCTCATCAAGATAACGGGAAAAAGAAACATCCTCTTGGTGATTTTCACAATGAACTCAATATGTACATTGGTGTTACATTGGGTATCACAAACTATCACTTCCATAGTTCTATTTTCCTCTATACAAATCAGCGGAACTTGTATAGGAATCATAAATGCATATGTCGTCGAAATATTTCCTACAAACGTTAGGTATTGTATACTGTCTCATACTTTTTTAAAATTCAAATTTATAAAAAAATTTGGAATAATTCATCTCGTTTTCAGGGCTATGGGTGTATGTCTATCATTAATGATAGGAAGAGTAGGATCAGTATTTGGGACCAATGTAATAGGTATTTTAATAGAAAAAGCATGTCCGGTTAGCTTCTTTTTATTTGGAGGATTGCTTTTAAGTAAGAATTATTATTATTTTTTTTAATTATATTATATTTTCATACCGATTATCATCTTTTAATATTATAGGTAGTGCATTGGTGTGTTTGGCGCTTCCTTCAAAGCCTTTAGATTTTTCTAAAACCGAACGAAAAGTTGAAGGAAATACAACATGATTGTTGAAAATGTCAAATTAGATACTCTGATGTGATTAATTATTCATTTTATCAGAATTTATGAATTTGTTAATTAATATTTTTTCAATAAATTTACTGATTAATTAAAAAAAATCGAATAATATATCTTAAAATTTATGTTGTAATAAGATATTTTTTAATGTAATTTAATAGTATTATTAAATTAATCGTTATTTATTTTTTAAATATATCCGATTTTTTAGAAAAACGAATACAATAGATTTCATTAATTTTAAAAATGTGTGTAATAAATTTTATTAAGAAAAAAAAAATTTTTTTGTACTTTCCTGTTATCCAGCGATATTTTATACATTTAGAAATGAGAAATAAAAATAATAAAATCACATTGAAAACGAAGCGTTCTCAGACTTTTGCCCAAACGACACTAACACACACCGATAGAAGCAAACACGACACGTTTTAAATTAACACTACCGACCGCAGACGCTAACGTCGCGTCCTCCGATTCTTTTGCACAAACATTCGCGAACGTGAACGTCGTGTCCTCAAATACATACGACTTTGCTCGTCAATATATGATTACACCTCCTTTTTACTTCCAAATTTCGACAAAAGATGGACAAATGAATGGAAAATTAATTTATGATAAAACGTATTCATCTTTTTTTTATTTTCAAGAGATAGCGATCATTTTAAAACTTTGTATTTTATAAACACGTATTTTTTTATATTAGCTTTTGTAAAATGATTTGATCTATGTTTTTATTTAGGGTAACTTATTAGACCTAAAATAAAATAAATTTAACCACTGTCAGTGATTTTCAACTTTTTTTAAATATTATTTTCTATATAATTATTTGTATGTATAATATTTCTTGATTAAATTAACTGAAAAAACGTACGTTTCTTTTCATTAACATTTGAGTACATTCGTATTGAATAATTTCTGAAAGTTTTGTGAAAATTTATAAATAAATAAAAAAGTTATGATGATTTTAGTAGGTTGCGCTGAAAAATCCAATTTTGCGCAAAAACGTGCGGTCATTGGTATAAGTCTAGCAGTTTCAATAGCCGGTTGATAAAGTTTTAAATAATGCAATTAATGTTTTATAATTTATTTCAAGCGTCTGGAAACCATCAAACAGTAATTGGTCATAAAAAAACGCGTTTTTACACAAAGTTCATTTTGACATTTACCATGGCCGGCGCTGGAAATGCCAAACAAATTAATCCTTCAAAACTAAGAATATTGGCTTTGCACGGATACAGACAAAATGGTGAATTGTTCAAGGGTAAAATTGGATCTTTCAGAAAAATTGTAGCCAAATATGCGAATATCATATTCCTCACCGCGCCCCACGTGGTTAAGTCTGATGATGAACAAGAAGCCGATGATAAAGGTCAAACTCTTCTATTTCAATAGATTTATTGGTAAACTTGCATTTTAGGTGCGTTAATCATATCATTTTGACATGAATTAACATGTATTATGAGTGCTTACGTTCAAATTCTTAACAAATTTCACGTGTGAATCGTGCATTGTAAGTGTGTAAATTATTTTTTTCAATGTATAGTTTGTTGGTTGTGTGCCAATTTTTTTACCATATCTTATGTTTCAAGTTTACATGTATAGTGGAAAATTTTTGCTATTAAAACTGTCAACATTTCCAAATTTGTACGATCTAAAAGAAAATTATTATAACCTCTCTAAAACTCACACAGGTACAAACTACGCTCTCAAAATTCATTAAAATACCTAATTTACAGACTTGTAATGCATAAATTACATTAAGAAATTTAATTTAAGCACCTGTAATACATTTTTATTTGTCAAAATACGAATTTAATAATAATACGTAATAAATAATTTATGCATCTCAAGTGCAGAAGTATACCAAAATATGAAATATTCCGAATCATGAAGTATTAAATGTAAAAGTTTGGAATTTTCAGGTGAGGATCAAAGAGGTTGGTGGTTCAATGCTGAAGATCACTCGTTTAGTGGAACAAGGGTCGGAGGACCAGCAATAGGCTTTACGGATACCTTGCAATTAATCGAGAAAACTTTCAAAGAACACGGCCCTTTCGATGGTTTACTAGGATTTTCACAAGGAGCTTGTTTAGTAGGAATTTTGTCAGCGATGCAACAAAAAGGATGTAAGCCAAAAACTTAATAAAGTAAAATTCGAAAAAAATCACATATTCGATTTACTTCCAGTGTTATCGTATCAATTCAAATTTGCAATAATGGCGTCCGGTTTCTGTTCTGGAAGTCTCGTTCATAAAGGCTTTTACGATGAAGAAATAACACTCCCTACCCTACACATTTATGGAGAAACTGACAAAATCATTCCAAAGGGTACTTATAATATTTCATACTGAACAAAATTCAATAATACTTCATATAAAGTATAAAAACAATGTTTATTTTTTGCAGAAATGAGTGAAACTCTAGCCCGTAAATTTTCTAGTCCACTTATTGTGGATCATCAAGGCGGTCATTATTTAGCGTGCACGGGTTCACTCAAAGATCATTATAAAGACTTCTTTCGCGATATGAAAGACGACCTAATAGATTTAAGAGAAATGGAAAGTGCTGATCCAGAATCATCGTAAATAAAATGGACTCAAACATGATTTTAAGCATTTTTATGGAAGAAGTAAAATTTGTGAATGTACGATGGGCTTTTTACTTTAAAAATATTTATTAATATAATAGTTTCATATAAAGGTTCCCAACTTCATTATTTTTAAATTTGTTTTATTTAAAAAAAAAAATCAGTATTTATAAAATGGGAGTATGTGGATTATATATTTTATTTCAGTTCAAAATAATTTTAATCGAACTGAACACAGAATTACATTTATTAACTAAATTTCAAAGAAAACAATTAAAACAGTGGGATAATTTATAAATTTGGGTCAGTCAAAGATTTGTATTTTTCGATACAATTTAATAAATCTGAAAATTGAAAATAATTATACTATTTTTATTTTTTAACTGCATTTATAGTTCTTTAATATTTTTCAAGATTTTTAGGCATACATACATACATATTGAAAACAATTGAGTATTTTAAATAATTTATTTTTTGTAAAAAATATAGGATGATTTTTAAAGAAACATAGTGGCGGAAAAAATTTTGCTAGTGATGAATATCGATTAAAATAAAGAATAAATGTTTGAAGAGATACAAATTAAAAAGAAATAAAAAAACTTGATGCAACTGTTAATACGTCTTAAGAATACAATATAAACAAATCGACTTTTTTTACATAAAAAAAACAATTATATGAAAAAAAAAATAAACAAGTTTTCCAAATCAGTCAAATTATCTTCGCCACGTTTGTCAAAAACGTGCGTTTTGAGAAAGTCGCCGCATCTGTGTGATTAGAAATTTGGCGAAAAATCATAAGTATCTATTTCAAATTTGAGTAGCTTGCTCTTGACCGTTGCTTTCTTGTGACTTCATGACGTCCGGTAAGTCGGGCGGAGCTGAGAACGGTGTCAAGTCCAGGGCTTCAAACTCGCCGTTTTCTTTCCTGGAAATGTTTGGAAGCAAAATTTAGTATTGAACGATTGTTACAAAGAGAGATAATTATGCGTTTTAAGTGCGTAAATTATTTATTGATGAATTTGCATTGAAAGTGCTTAAATTGAAATTCTTACTGTTTTAATTTGTAATTTATGCATTACTAGCTGAACCTGACATAAGTTATCCTGCCAGTCTGTATTGTAACAGCTTGATATTATTTTATGAATTGCATAACCAAGGCAACTAAATTTAACTAACAGATCTTTGATTCTTCAAACTGAATTTTTTATTATTATTTTACGATTATCTTTATAGACTTATGCATGTGAAATACAATATGTATATGTCACAGTTCAAGTGATCACTTTCGTTTTTTTATACCCATACTAGTTAGGGTATACCCAAACTATCGATTTTAGTTTGAATGATCAACTGTCAAATTTTACTTACATATAATTAATTGCATCTAAACTAAAAACAGACGTCATAAGTATCATGCTTGGGTTAGCGTTTTAGCTTGAGTTGTGAAAACGTGTTCAAAACAAACTCTCAAACTCTCTTCAAACTGACATGACAGGTAGACACTGCGCGTATTTCTCGATCATTAATTGACATACTAATTTCCACCTTATTGATCTGATCTGAGTGCAAAAAACTTAAATTGTTGTACCACAATAATAATTAGACTAGAGTGTTTAGAAAGTGTATAAACAGACTAGTTTGTTTGTGCACAAGTGGACACTCAAACTGTAACATATATGTATAAGCATATACAATGCATTTTTATTGGTTAAAAAATAATTTACGCACCTAAAATGCAAGATTATCCAAAAATAATAAATACTAAGCAAGAACACGACAAACCTTAAAGCTAGACCGATAGGAGATGGACTTTGGGCTTTGGCCGTCGACGCCGTTAAGCCGTATTCATTTAAAGTCTTATCGTCCTCCATAATCTGGTTGTCTTTGTTATACAACATCTGATTGCTGGGAGCCACTTTTAATATTCCTGAAAAAACAACCAAATAAAAAAGACAACCTAACCTAACCATTCTTCCAATCGTCCAGTCATCGTCCGCACGAATAATTAAAGTGCATTCTAATAATTTTAGGAGTTAAATAACAAATTACAAAGGACAAACATACCTTCGATCATTTTCTTTAATTCTAGCACGGTCGCCGTGTCTTTGGCATCGGTAAAGATGGTCAGTTTCTTGCGGCGGATCATGAAAAAGACGTCCTGCAAAAAGGGCGAGGTTTAGTGTTAAGCGATCGAGTCGGGGACTTTTTATAGATGGGGGCTCACCATTTTCGCGGGGGCGGAGTCGCCGGTTCAGCCGTTGGGCCAAATCGCGGAGATCCGATATTCAGTTGAAGACCCACTGACGTCTGCGTCGCTCGATATGCGCGCTCTGCAGTTTTTTTTTTCGTTCCCGCGCGTTTATTTTTCGAATTGAAATATTAGTGTTGGGTTTGAATCATTTTGGTTTTGTTTGATCGAAATGTGTGTGAATCAATCGATCGGAAATATGGTTTTCAGATGTTTGCTCAAATCACACAATACTGGCACACACTGGCGTTGGCGTATAATTTCTGAAAATGTTTAAAATAGAATGACTATTATTATTTTAATAAAATTGTTTACATATGTACAACTGCAAATAGCCAATAATTCGCAGTAACCACTGTGTTTCTCCGAAAATAAGACGGTCTTATATTAATTTTACGCTCTAAAACTGCACTAGGTCTTATTTTCGGGGTAAGTCTTATATTAAAACCATCTTTCAAATCACTTTTTTTATTTAATTAAAAAAAGTATGCAATGAGAAATATAATGACAAAGTACATATAATATATCAAAAAAATAATAAAGAAAAAGTCAAATGTAACCAAATAAAAAAATATTTTTAAAATAATTGTCATATTATTGTTATTTTTTGATTATCAATATTTGTTATGACTTACGATAGAGAAGCGTCAAAGAAGTTGAGTTCACGCTTGGTTCCGGGACAGCTACTCTGTCTAAATGAATCTCCTTCATACTTTTAGGTTAAGGTTAGTTCTCAAAATTCGAACAAAAGCCAAATATGGCCCATTCGATGGTAAATTTAAAATAAAGCTAAATTAAATTTTAAATAATGCTAAATTTAAGCAAAGACGCATTTCGCATCGAAAAATTGCCGCTCGAGCACCTTCACACAACGCCGATGCGACGTTTTTTTCACTAGTTCTTCTTTTCGAGGAAACTGCAAATAGCCACATCGAAACAAAAAAACCGACCTTGCACAACCAAACGACGAGAGCGCACATTCGGCGACGGGCGAAGTGACAAGTTGCGATCCGGCGAGGCCGCGGTGTATGTCACCCTGTCACGTCGGTTCAACACAAAAATCGAGAGTCGAAGAGAGGCTTTTGCGAGTGCCGCGTCCGCACGAGTGCAATGAGGTGAGCCCCCGCCCGCCCCGCCGCCTCCCCCCGCGCAACGGGCTCCGCCCCCGCCCGTTTGGCGCGCGAGCACGTGCCCTCTGATGCGATCGTCCCTTTGTGCTTTCGTCCTTACGCTTTCCCGCGAACTCTTCACTCAACTTATCCTTGTTTTGTTTCGGTTTATCGATTTTTGTGGAAGTTGCGTGTCGGCTTTGTGCTCGGGGTGCAGGACGCCGGTTATGTTTTTCGCTTATACCGATATTTTTATATCATTTACAACTCGGACATAACCTCTAAATCGGTTCGAGGTTTGAAGTTTCGATCGTGTCCGACTATGTTTTAATATGGACGTTTGTGTTTAGATATGTTTTATATGCGCTATTATCGTATGTCGGGTTTGTGGTTTTTTTTAGCGTTATCGTATTTTTATATAATTTGTAACTTATACATAACCTCGGATTCGATTTTGTTTTTTTTTTTCATTATTAAAATTTGCTTAAATAATATCTAATGGATCATTCGATTCATTTCGCTTATACTATAACACAATTTAAATTTAAACATACCCGATTTCATTTATAACAATATTTCGATCACCGTTAAAATACATTGTTTCATTAAAAAAAATTTACATTTAGTCGATGACTCAATTTTTAATATTCGTATCGATTATATAAAGTGAAATTTCGCCTAATCATGTCGATATAGCGATTTGACGATTTAGCAAACAACGAAAGCACGATTCGGCGTACATCAGCGATAATATTAATGTGTCCGATCGTCACGAAATATTAATATTATTGTGCAAATTTTAATTGTAACGAATACGTTTCATATGTATAATATTTATATATCAGCTTCGACATTGATACTAAATAACGATCTAAAATTTTTTTAAGCCCGTTCTCACGTTCCAGTGTGAAGAACAATGACACAGACAGTTCAAGCACAAGTGACGAAGTTCCGGACGACTCCCCCGATAGACAATCACCCGTTAGCGGTTCTACCGAAGAACACAAACTGCAATATCCGTACTGGTTGTGGTATCGAAATTCCAATTCCACGGAAAGAAACGGCACGAGCACTGTACAAAACTACGAACAAGTAATTCGATACTTTGCCCGTTTCATTTCAAAGTTTTTTTTTAATATTATCGTAGACTTTTAATGAATGGAGTGTTTGCAATATAAAAGTTGAATTTGAATGTGTTATTTTTGTTTTTAAGTCACTTACGATGGTGGGACAGTGTACCACGGTGGAGCAGTGGTGGGGGTTGTACAGTCACTTAATGCGCCCTAACGATCTTCCCAACGACACTTCTTTTCATTTGTTCAAAGTCGGAATACGACCTATGTGGGAAGATAGTGCTAATATTAATGGAGGAAAATGGGTATAGATTTTTATTCGTACAGTTTATAGAAAAGTAATCAAATATAAAAAGAATAAATAAAAATTATTTAGTAGGTTAACGACACCAGTGGTGGATCATATACCTGTAATTGACCATTTCTCGAAAAAACTTAAAAATTAACAGTTTTACAGATAATAATCTTTCAGAAAAGGTCTGATAAATGAGCTGTAATAAGCATCTTGTCTATCACATCTTTTCTGAAAGATTATCATCTATAAAAATCTTAGTTTTTTTTGAGAAATGATCAATTATTGGTACATGTCTACCTAAAGTACCGCTACCCTAGTTAATATTGGCTACTATTTAAATGGTCAGAATTTAAATACGATTTTGGTCAGAATTTTCATCCCATTTATCAGAATTTATTCGACATCGGTCAGAATTTTAATCGTGAAATGACTGTTCCTTTTGATTCGATTAATCGAGGAATATAAAAATTTGAAATGATGGATTCAAACAGTGAAAGATTTTCAAATGTTATTTATTTATTATTTCATTATTGCATTAATAAAAATAAGTAAAACTACCGAAAAAAAAATAATACAAATTCGACTTATGACCAAGGTTCAGGAACGTATCTCCGTCGTAAGTCGAGGACTATATGTAATTTAGTAATTATCAAAAATATTTCATATACGGCGAATCGTACAATTCACAAATTACTTATTAAATTCCGTTAATCAAACAATTGTATTTTCAGGATTTTATGGTCGACCATGGACGACGGAGCAAAGAAAAGACCTTTTCCAAAAGTATTAATTTTTCTGTAATATTATTTGTATTTTGAATAATATAATAATGGTAATGTTATTGTTTTCAGAATGAAAAAATGGGGTATGGACTCTTATGTGTATGCTCCAAAAGATGATTATAAACATCGAGCTTATTGGAGAGAATTGTATACTGTAGAAGAAGCCGAACATCTCACTGGTCTAATTAATGCAGCAAAATCTCAAGGAATTGTTTTTTACTATGCGCTCTCTCCGGGTTTGGACATCACCTATAGCAATCAAAAAGAGATAACGGCACTCAAACGAAAATTAGAACAAGTAACTTATCATTTCGTATATATTTATTTTTTTTTAAATTACACTGAATGTTTTAATTATAATTATACGCAGGTATCACAATTTGGATGTACGGCTTTTGCTTTACTTTTCGACGATATCGAACCTGAAATGAGTGAAGCTGATAAAGACGTATTTCAAAGTTTCGCTCATGCTCAAGTATGTTATTTTATACGATACCTTAAAATTTTATACATATTTATCACAAATATGGTTTTAGGTTTCAATCACAAATGAAATTCAACAACATTTAGGAGGTGCAGCAGTTAGATTTCTTTTATGTCCTACTCAATATTGTGGTACTAGAGCTTTACCATCAGTCACTACATCGGAATATCTAACTACTTTAGGATCTAGACTATCTTCCGATATCGATATTATGTGGACTGGTAACTAAATTTGCATCTTTGACTAACTATGATCATGCAACTCGTTCATTATTTATTTTTACAGGTCCCAAAGTAATTTCGAAAGTATTGACAGTAGCATGCATCGAAGAAATAACTAGGGTTCTCAAAAGACCACCAGTCATATGGGACAACCTCCATGCCAATGACTACGATCAGAAGAGAATGTTTTTGGGTCCATATACCGGAAGATCGCCAGAATTAATACCTTTATTAAGAGGCGTTCTTTCGAACCCAAATTGTGAATATAACGCCAACACAGTACCTATAAGAACACTTGCACATTGGGCGAGCTGTAGTGTGGATGCTAACACAAATAGTAAATTTCAATATGTTGTATCTGTTATTTCGTATAATGTGTATTTATGAATACTTTTTTTTTGAATAGTAGACAGTATTGCTGCAGAAATAAAATTAGAACAAGAAGGCACTGTTGACGCTGATGATGAAGCTCCAATTTGCATTAGCAAACACGTTTATCATCATAGACAAGCACTAAGGTACTTTTTTATTTTACAGGTAGTCCTCAACTTACGGCGGTTCGTACTTACGACCAAAAAAAATAATATAATTTTTTTTAAATTGAATGATAAATCTCAAGCTGGTGTGAGGAATAAATACAGAGAAATGTAGAACCGTCAAAAAAAATTGTATCGAAAGAAATGGCTGCTGCTTTTAATTTATTTTAATCAAGGAATACAAAAATTTGAAATGATCGACCCAAACAGTGAAAAATTTTCAAATGTTGTTTATTTGTTATTTCATTATTGTATTAATAAAAGTTAGCAAAACTACCGAAAAAAAAATAATATATATATACTTATTCTAATTACGACCGAGATTCAGGAACGTATCTCCGTCGTAAGTCGAGGACTACCTGTATTTTTCGCTAACCTACTAGCGAAATATTTTACCTTTTTTTATTCGCAGAGATGCCGTTGCCGAATGGCTTCCAGAGTTTGCATTAGAAAAGAATGCGTTCGGACCCATAGTTAAACCTCAACCTGTTGTAAACGGTGATATACCATACCAAATCTACTTGTAGATTTAATGTGGTTTTTTTTTTTATTATTGAGCCGTTTTTATTTTTTAGTTGCTTCAGTGCCTATAATACCTATAATTCCGTCAGTGAATACTTGTATGTCTCTCACCACTACAACCACCACCGTCAATAACTGTGCCACTTCGCTCGTTTGCAACTCAATACCGACAGTTAACACTAGTCAACTACATGCCCTAGCGGACGTTTGCACCACTGTAAATTTATATTGTTTTATTGAAACGAAAAATTGATTTTTATTAATTTTATCAAAATAATTGTAGGTTTCGTCATCTGAGAATTTTAATCCGATCTCCAATCCTATAATGAATTCACTAGTTTCTCCAACCAAAGTTATAACTAACGAATCTATACCTAATCCCATTCCCCCTCTCGTTAGTTCAAACATTTCGCTACCTTCAGAAATTCCCGTGTCGACAATATCCGTTCCTATTATGGATCTCAAGTCTTACGGAGACGACATAATACCCCATAATCAAGGTATTACTAATGAATCTTCAGTTCAAACGAAAGATGAGAGTGACACTTTAATGGCCGATATCAATGCCAAAAGTGATGATTCTGCTGTTAGGCAACCCGAATCGTTGAATAATAGTATTTATTCTCAAGCTCCTCTATCGGAAATGAATATGAATATGAATAATGAATTGATCTTATTAAATAGTAACCAACTTTCTATTGAAACTGATAAAAATTCGTCTGTTAATATAGACGAAGACAGTAGCAATGATGTAATCGTTGACGACTGCGACGAAAGAGATGACAACAAAGATGTAGTTAACGGTGCTATGAGTATTGAAGGTAAAAAGTGAACCTTGAGTATTAATATCTAATACTTTTCGTTACTTTTTTTTATTTTAAATATCTTTAGAATCTCCATATACGTTAAGTCCTGTTCACAATTCTGAAACAGCCATGGAATATACCCCTGAACAAGAAACGGCACAACCTATTAGTTCCGATATTCAAAATGACCATGATTTGAAAGAAAATAATAAAGTAGATGTAGAAGTTAACACTGATCCTGAAAGTCCTAGTCAAGACATCGATGTTGTAATGAGTGACGAGTCCTACGAGGTTTGATATAATTTTTATTGCTCGAATTGTTTTTACTTTTTTTCACAATTTAAAACCCTTATAAATTTCAGAGTGGCACTATGCAAGTGGAATCTGTAATGAATTCTAAAAACGACATGATGGTTGAGTCTAACGATTCTAATGAAAAGTAACTTTTTTTTATAATAGAGCGTAAAATTGATGTTTAATTAATATATTATTTCAACTCAACTATTAGTTCTAGCTCTGAAGATAATCTGACAGTTGATGATTTGATGTTATTATGTGATTTGTTTTATCTTCCTTTTGAACACGGAAGCCAAGCATTAAAACTTTTACAGGAATTCAACTGGTTGAAATGTAACGCTCCTGTTTTGATCGGTCTCAAGAAAAATGCTCCACCCGGCCAAAAAAATGGAACTGTAAATAAATCCGAAGTTAGTAATATAAATAGTAAATAAATGTAGTCATACTTTTTTAATATAGTAGAAATCAAATCAACCATTTCAACCGAAAATCTGGAACTTGGGAATGCTGCATGTTGACTAATATTATATTGTCATTTCAGAGTTATCAAAATTGATCAATCACATTTTAACAATATTGAGTATTTGATTTGAAATACTCAATTCTTTTATCAGCCGTCGAAATAGAAAAAGGCGTCAACCAGTATTTTCGTGATGTACCGAACATTTCTGCAACAACGAAAACTTTGCTTTCCAAATTAACTTTTTTCCAATTTCCAGAACATACGCAGCCGCCGTCGACGACTATTATTTTTTGCATGCACTTGTCCGATGTAGTTATTAATTGAAATTATTTTTTATATTGCCATATCATTGTTAGTGATCGGAGCAGTTTTGCCGAAACATTCATTAACTCATCATATTCTATTGATTGTACCAGTATCAAGAGTGGCACATGCACGCCCAAAAGTTCGGAAATCTATGCAACCGAGTGGGACAACTGGCGAGACGTCTTTCTCAGTGCAACAACAGAGAATTGCTGCACGACATCTGCGGATATGTTTGGGATTTGCGCGCCGTTGTGGGCCTCCTTCACTCATACGTCAAATGGCTGGGTAACGCACAAATCACCCAATACTCTTAATAATTTCAGTGAATAGAGGAGCACTTTATTTGTCTACTTGTTTGTTTTAGTTTTTTTTTTTACAATTTTTTTACATAAGCTATCGTTAAACGAGCACTTGTCTGATGGAAACTGCGTCATTTCATTAATGTTTCACCGTTTTGTTATTTTTTTATAGGCTCCGTAGAGAGAATCTCATGTCAAATGACGTTGAATTGTCATTTATATATTTATTTGGCAATTATCAAAGAATTTCTCAAAAAAAAAATTAAAACAGACTTATGTATTGAATGTATTGAAAATTTTCAGATTTTTCGTTTCAATTTTTTTCAACGAAAATTTGTATTAAAGGGATGTTTTTCTCTAAATTTTTTTCTAATATAGTTGTCAGAATTTTAAAAATAATTGCTACATGATATAAATTTGAAAAGTACCGTCAAATTTATTAACCCCCATTACCAGTTTTTCACATTATTTAATTTTTTTATTATTTCCGAAATATAAACATGTATACTAGATTAATGAAATTATTGTCTGTAAGTCATTTTTAAAAAAATTTTTTGTTGTAGCTCTAGCCAAATTCCCTCCGAATATTTGTCATTTTACTCAAGGCAGTTACACTTGTAAGTTTTTCCTATTCAATTTTTAATCGTTAAATATATTTTTGGCAAATCTGAAACAAATTATTTGCATTTAGGGTTTTCCAAGGGATGGAAAGAAGCGTTCATGTCCGGAGATCAAGAACCTTGGGTGTTCCGAGGAGGTCTCACGGCTGATTTACAAAGACTGATTCCAATTGATAACGGAAACGATCTCTTAGCATATAAATTACCAACATCTCCTACATCCGAATTGTATAATATACGACCATACAAAGAATCTGACAAAGAACAAGTAATTTCAACTACCTTTATATTATATATATTCATATTTTTTTATATTACAATAATAACTGTTTCAGATACGTTCTATTTGCCATGGGACTTGCAAAGATGGTATGGACTGCTCTGATTTATTTCCACCAAATTTACAAGCGTTATCTGCTGACAAGTTTGTTTCAAATATCCCTTATCCAACATTTACCTTTAAAATTAATATGTGTTCATTGAGTATTTTATTGTTAAAGGTTGGTCGGTCCTTATCTGGCTTTGTTGCCTGAATATTGTATGGTTATCGAAGGCAAACCAGGAGAAATAATAGGATATGCTTGTGCAGCTCCTGATATTAGAACATTTCAACGACGAAGCGAACGCGAATGGGCTCCTCGTATGAGGCGTAAATACCCGCCAGCACTCATGAATGCGCAAAGCACACTAGAAGCTGTCCCTAAAGTGATTCATTTCTATAATACACATTGATACTCATATTTTGGAAACTTGATCGATATTTCTTATATTTTTAGTCTTATGTTCAGAGCTTTTATCAATTTAAGTACACATTGCCGGACACAGTGCATCGATATCATCCCGCTGTAATGCAGTGCTACATTTCACCTTTATGCGTCGATCATTCTGCTCCTAAAAGATTAGTTACTTGTTTATTGGCTGCTCTAAGAGCCAGTGGTAAAATATTCATCACCTTTATTTTAACTGATGTATATTCGTGTCTTGTTAAAATATTTGTTGTTTTTTTTCTTTTTTTAGGTTCATTTGGTGTTCATGTTTGTATTAACAACTCTGACCATTATCTCAATCAATTTTATACCAAATTAGGTTTTGTTGAACTTAATCAAGATAGCGTCAACAATCATATTTATTTGGGTAGAACTTTTTAGCAGAAGAACATGCTGATCGACGTAAGCTCTTCTGTATGCCTAAATAAATATGAAGTTCTCGAAAATGTGTTTTTTGAGTTTTCCAACCATGGAAAAATATTCAAAATGGTGTCTTCCAACATAAACCATTTGCTCAAGATCAATTCCAATTCGCTCATGCATCAAAATAACGAGCTAAACGATATACACGACGATCTGCATTTCATCGATATAAATTCTTTTTATATTTCTAGAAACAGGTTGTGTTTTCGCAATTTCGTTCTTTACAATATTCAACATAGTATTATAAAAATTTGTAAAAAAAAGTTTTCAATCTATTGTCCTTTCACTAAAACCAAGTATTTAATTAAAAAAATGCACAATAGTTATAATTGTATAGTAATTAATTATTTTAAGAAATGCTTTTGTATGCATTGATATGCTGATAAGTAATATATGTATATGAACATATTTTTTTCTCTATGTATCCACCGTATATATGCCAAAATAATAGACTTCATATTTATATACATTTAAATCAATTTATTTCGAAACATTGCCCAAGATAAGATCCTTTTCTATGTTGATTTTTGACAAATGTAAACACAATACATAAAAATTTATCATTAATAAATTAACGTGAACTCTTAATTTACTATTAATTGAAAATATATTTATAAATATAAAAATGCACCTAGTTTTCAAGCACTTAGTTTTTGTATTATGTGAAAACCTTATACTAAATATAAATTCTTATTTGAATATGATTTATTGTAATTTTATTTGTTTTCTAAATAAAATTATTGAATACTGAAATATTTTTTTTAAATTTGACTTATTAAAGATCATTGACTGCAAAATTGTTTTTTTTTTTACAATATCTGTTCATTCTCCGTCTTTAATTTCACGAGTTTATTTTTCAAATTTGTCAGCTAAAAAAGTAAAGATAATTATATCAATTTCACATAGTCGAAATTTAATTTAAGAAATCAGAATACCTTTCTAATTTTACATCCTATTACTTTTCTTTCTGTCCTTGGAGTGTACTCGTAATTTTCAGATTTGATAGTTTGTAAATTTTCAACTAACTCTGATATTTTATTCTTTAAATTTTGCTTTTGCAATCTTGACTCTGTTACTACTTTCTTTTTATGTAAATTTTTCTTATATTTATCAGGTAGGTCTTTCTCTATGTCAGCTCTTGTTAATATTTTGACAAAGTTCAGATCTATATCGTACGGTATATTTGATAAATTTAAAGCATAGTATGTATTTGGGTGTATAATCTGCTCATTTTTGTAATTGTATCTCCAATTTTTTAAAGCTGCCAAGGATCTATAGTCAAAAAATATTTTTGATAAAAATTCATTGGAAATATATATTGTGATAATTTGAATACAAACTTACTTTCTGTCTTGAATAATTTTTTCTCTCCGACTCAAAATTTCTTTTCTTTCTTCTAACCAAATATCACGAATAAATTTATCTTCTATTAATTTAACATGGTCTTCATTTGATTTAACTTCGTTGTCAATCACATATTTATTACTATTGAAATGTTTGGGTAACTTTGAAGGCTTTTCTGTTTGTTGGGCATTCGGTAAAGGTATAGAATAGTTTTTTTGAAATGAGCACTTTCGTGACGAATTTTTCTGTGAATTTAAAAATCCATCTTTTTTTTGCCGACCAATAGGTTTATCATTATTGAAATTGTCAATATTTTCAAATTGTTTCCATGATACATCAATCAATTGGTCTTCGCATAAAACTGTTTTTGATGAGTCAATTTGTTCATACTGTAAATGTAAATATTTCAATAGAGCTTCAGTTCCAAGTTTAATCACACTCTTTTCGGGATAAATAATTGGATTCCCACTCAGTTGAATGTATTTCAATCTTTTTGTAGTTCCCAATTCGTACGGTAAATAGGATATCAAATTGTTTTGTAAGAGCATTGTTTCAATATTAAGATGATTCTTTATTGACAACGGAATTCTTTCTATCAAATTATTACGGATGTCGAACCATTTTAAAAGAGGAGCTTGTTCGAAAAAATTTTCAGGTATAATTTTAATTTGATTATTCGCAAGATAAAGTAACTGTAAATTTATTTTAAAAAAATACAAATATTTATAAACATTTTTTTAAGTTGTAAGTTAAAAAATATTTTACCTGTAAATTTGTATGAAATTTCGGAAAAATTTTCAAATTATTAAAACGCAAATCGATTACTTTTTCAGAATCATCTTTGATTGCGATTGATTTCAATATTTCTGACATAATAATTGTTTCGATTCCGATTTTAAAACAATCATTAAATATAGACAGCCAATTGAATATTTGATCAATATTCAATATCTTAGTGATGAGAATTGAAAATGCATAATCAATAGGGTTGCCAACCATACTATAATATATAGTACTAGCGGTAGTACCCGGCGTTGCTCGAGACTTAAATTTTAAATCAAATTATTTTTTTAATATAAATTCATTAAAAAAAAAATCAAAAAGCGGGCCGCGTATTGTCACAATTTTTGAATGTGCAACAATTTTTTTTTTTATATAGGCGGGGAACATTTTTTTGAGGACCGTCCCGTTTTGGCTTCTGGGAAATATGGTCACCCTATTTTTATAATACAAAAACCTTCTCGACAAAAAAATACATATACATGCCAATTTTTGTGGCGATCAGTCGAACGGTGTTGGAGTGAAACGGTTATATACAAACAAACAAACATTAATTTTTATTTATATAGATTGTACTATATTTTAGGTCAGCGTACTATATATGTACTGTTGAAAAAATATATAGTATGCAAAAATACTATATTTTCAACACCGAAAAAAATATTTAATTGAATATTGAAATGGACGACCTTTACTCTGAAATAACAATGTTAAATGAAATCTGTGCAAAAGTAAAAGTTGGTAATGAGTTTACGGATAAAACTACAAGCCAAAAATAACAGCATATTTTTGAAAATACTGAAAATAACTTGCCAAATTTATTTAAAATAATTTCATTCCTGCTCTCTATTTCCACCACTTCGGCATTCACAGAAAGGATATTTTCAGTTATGAATTCGAAGTGGCGAGAAGAACGAAGCAGATGTAGTACATCTCATTAATTAAAAATGAGCTTTTGATTTATTTTAATGTAAAAATTGAATGTCAGAAAGAATATGACAATTTTATTTTAAATAAGAATTTTTCAAAAAACACAAGTGCAAAAAAAACAAACTTTTTATAAAAATAAATGATATATAAGTATAATATACACGTATATCTTTTTTTCGCCTTTTCCATAAAATACTATTTAAATATTAGTGAGCCTGTACGTAGGATGGGGTAGGAGGGGTGGACTCGTAGGACCCATAAAACGAGGCCCATAGGGCCGAGTCGGTAAGTCCAAAGGGCCTACCCGCGTAGCGTGTTCACTAGTATACCAGAATCCGCTAGTATATAATAATTTGACTGCATCAATTAGAATATTATTATATAATTATTTACATAAAATATTGTACATACACATGAAATAATAAAGAACAAAATAATTTTTCACAATATCAAACAGCAATTACTCTAATGAAAATAATCTTTTTTTACTTTCAAAATATTATAGAAAAAAAAAATAACGAAGTTTGGTTACTTAGTTTAGTTTTGAAATGACAAATCTCCTATATATAATCACGGATTTCTGTGTGTGTGTCCGTGTGTATTCGTTTGTTCGTCCGTTCATTTGTCTGTTGTTCGAATGATGCTCGCAACTTTTTCGAGAATATGTTCTTTATGCGTATACACTTAACGTCTATAATATGATATGCGTATTACATACTAACTACTGGGTTTTCCTATATGACGTCTTGTGACAATAGCAAATGAACCATTTTGATTTTATTAATTAAATATGTCGGGCAGCCGATGTTACATTTACATCATTCTCGCCTGTTCTACAGAATTGCGAGCTGCAAATTTAGTCTTTATGGTCATTATAATAACGGCTAAAATCTTATCCTATAATATTATATTCTGGAGACATTTTATGACGGCACGGTTATAAAATATTTTTGCATAGATATATTTAATTTTTATTTTATTACGTGATGGTATGGTTATCAATTCACAGCCGATATTATTAAAAACAGGTCTAAATACTAGTGTTAATAATAATACAAAAAAAGCGTAGGAACATAATGCTGCAACCACCTTAAAGATATTGGTTTGCAATCAGAATAAAATTTAACATTCAGTTATAATACTATTTTAAAGTAATTATTCGATTATGTATGAATTTTGAGATGTCGTTTAAAATTTCTATGATCTTTAAAAGTCTTTTTGCAATATTCACATTCGTGCGGTCGGGTATTGGTGTGGATTTTCATGTGCTCGGACAATGTATATTTTCTGTTAAATGACTTAGCGCATACATCACATTTGAAAATTTTCACACCTAAAACACAAAAGTTTTACGAAAACATAAAACCTTCGAAATATCAATAAAACAATATAAATTAAATTTTATTTACCTGTATGCGTTGCAAAGTGATTATCCAAATTTGATTTTCTGATAAATTTTTTATTGCACAATGTACATGGATATTTTTTCTCACCTAAAACGCAAAAATTTTACGAAAAGTAAAACTTCTGAAATATCAATAAAATCATATAAAAGAAATTTGATTTACCTGTATGTGTTACTAAGTGATAATTCAAATTGCTCTTTGAGCAAAATTTTTTATCGCAAAAGGTACATGCAAAATTTTTCTCACCTAAAACACAAAAGTTTTACGAAAACATAAGACTTCCGAAATATCAATAACATAATATAGAGTAAATTTTAATTACCTGTATGCGTTATAAAGTGATAATCCAATAAATACTTTCTGAAAAACTTTTTATTGCACAAGGAACATGCGAAATTTTTCTCACCTAAAACACAAAAGTTTTATGAAAATATAAAATTTTCAAAATATCAATAAAAAAATATAAATTAAAATTTATTTACCTGTATGTGTTGCAAAGTGATTATCCAAATTCGATTTTTTGACAAACTTTTTACTGCACAAGGTACATACAAATTTTTTCTCACCTAAAACGCAAAAGTTTTACGAAAATATAAAACCTTCGAAATATCAATGAAATAGTATAAAGTAAATTTTATTTACCTGTATGTGTTACAAAGTGTTTATTCAAATCCGATTTACTGATAAATTTTTTACTGCACAAGGTACATGCAAATTTTCTCTCACCTAAAACGCCAAAGTTTAACAAAAAAGTAAAACCTCCGAAATATCAATAAAACAATATGAATCAAATTTTATTTACCTGTATGTGTTACAAAGTGACTATCCAATAAATACTTTGTTGAAAAATTTTCATTACACAAGATACATGCAAATTTTTTCTCACCTAAAATGCAAAAGTTTTACATTACATAAAACTTCCGAAATATCAATAACATAATATAAAGGAAATTTGATTTACCTGTATGCGTTGCAAAGTGATTATACAAACTCGATTTTCTGATAAATTTTTTACTGCACAAGGTACATGCAAATTTTCTCTCACCTAAAACGCAAAAGTTTTATGAAAATATAAAACCTTTGACGTATCAATGAAGCAATATAAAGTAATGAGCACGACAATGAAATTGGTATAAAAATAGTGCATCATATTGAATTACTAGATTTATATGAGAATGAAAATGACAATATTGGTGCTCGTGCCTGTGAGTTTTTAATGTTATATTTATATATGTTACAGCCAAAGTGTACTTCTCAGTTAAAATATAGTTTGACTAGTTAAAAATATTTTTAGTCTAATTCACGTAATTATTTCACACTAGCAATAGGTCAGTGATCATGTTCTAAGGCATATGATGATAAATATAAAACTGAAAAGATTTTGGATGTTAAGAGGATAGTAAAAATTCATTTATTTAGTCATAAATAGTGTTTGATTATTCGTGTAAGATACCAATAGTCTTTTTTTTGAAAATTTCTCTAATAATGGTTATTTCATATAAAGAAAATGAATGACAACTGATTTAATATTGATCATACCTTACAATCTTACAACTATCAAATCAGTGTGTATAGAAAACGCAAATGTTTCAAATAATAATGCTTACTTGATTGTTTTGAAATGATAAAGCCATCTAACTTGTGCTTAAACTCGAGGGCCCCAATCAATTTTCCAATACATACTTCACATATTTTCAAACCGTCATTAACGTTTTTTATCTAGAAAAAATATTGTTGATATATTAACGTTATTGATGACACAAATAAATTAACTGTACATTCAACTGATTGAAACCTGTATCCTGAGGCAATTCATTATCATAGTAGAATATTTTGAAGTGCTTTCATTTCTTTCGAAAATATTTTTTAAGTTGCTTCTTCCAAAGCAAAATGCACAGTTGTCGAACGAGAAACATTCTGAATTTTCACGTTTTACTTCCATTTGAGGCACACGATTTTCGTAGCTACCAATTTGAAATAATAACAAGTAAAATCGTCGAAATTATTGACGAGAACTAAAAGTAATATAGAAAAATATGAATTCAAGAATTCTTTAATTCATATACTTTTATGAAAATTGATTTAAAATGAGGGGTTCTTTTGACGTACGCAAGTACACAACAGGTAACACACATAGCATACAAATTACTGTCAAATGTGCGGATTTGTATCTAGTGTACAGCATAGGGTTGCCAACCGTACTATTTATATATGTCACAATTCAAGTGTTCGCTTTTGTTTATTTATATGGGAGAAGTGGCATGAAAGAGCCGTTTTCATTTACTCGGCAGTTTTTTAATGAATAGTGCAGGTCTTAATATTTTACGATAGTAACACTAGTCAGATATCACCCACAACAAATTGACGGCTTACTGAAAATAAACAGCGCCGGTACGACGTTTTGAAGATTTCGTCGTCGTTAAAAAAAGTTTTGAGTTCATTTTATTTATTTTTTTAACTTTCATACGTACAAATCTAAGATTATACGATTATACTAAAACTTTATAAATATATTAGGCCTTATAATAACATATACTGGAAGAGCGGGTAATGGGGTCAGCGGGCGATGGTGGTCACCCACATATCTACAAAAGTAGACAACCTAGAGTAGTGCAAACGCCTTCTCCGCCATGGTCTTTACTCCCTGCTACTGCAACAAACCCTTCTGGCCAGTAACCATCACGCGCATTCGAGTGATAGCTATGTTTTGTTTTTGTACTCCGCTGATGTAAATTTTCGTCGAGATAAAATAAACGATAAGTGTCGAATTTCACAATGT
>JAOXNN020000086.1:278733-297111 GCA_028571205.2 Hydropsyche betteni
TGCATCACAAGTGTCAGTTATTTTTTATTGAAAACTGTTTGGGTATTTTCAATAATAATTCATTTTTTTTGTATTTATATAGATATCAAAATTATTCAGTTTATAAATCTTTATTTTATTTAAGACTGTTAGTTCTTGTTATTGTTTTTATTTCATCTATGTAAATATTGTTCAAGGTTTGTTTATGATTTTTGTTGAAAAAAAATCCAATTATTATAAATAGTGTTGATAGAGGTTTTTTACTCCAAATTAGTATTTTTTCTTTTCAAAGTGACACTTTTTGAATTTGAATTGAAAAAGTGTTAATTCGTAATGAAAAAGTGCTAATTTGGAGTAAAAGACCTGTATTTTCAACAATCAGTTTTATGTAAAACATATTGATATATTTATTTCAGACCACTTGTTGCCCTTTTGGATGGTAGAGACTGTTCAATTGAAATGCCAATATTGAAAGATGTGGCGACTGTTGCATTTTGCGATGCGCAGAGCACATCCGAAATACACGAAAAAGTTTTAAACGAGGCAGTTGGAGCCCTCATGTGGCATACAATTATTTTAACTAAAGAAGATCTTGAAAAATTCAAGACTCTTCGAATTATAGTTCGTATCGGTTCAGGTGTGGATAATATTGATGTTAAAGCTGCTGGAGAATTAGGTATTGTTGTTATTCCTAGTCGAATCGAATATTATATATTTTTTGACTGTGTTGTTTTAATCATAAATTCATTCTTTAGGTATTGCGGTGTGCAACGTACCTGGTTATGGAGTTGAAGAAGTTGCCGATACAACGCTTTGCTTAATTCTCAATTTATATAGACGAACTTATTGGCTTGCGAATATGGTTCGCGAGGGTAAAAAATTCACTGGTAACAAACTGAACTTCAAATTTCTTTCAATACAAACACTTTTTTCAATGAAAGTTCCTTATTTTTATCATATGTATCAACAGGTCCTGAGCAAGTGAGAGAAGCTGCTCAAGGCTGTGCCCGTATTCGCGGAGATACGTTAGGTGTTGTAGGACTCGGACGAATTGGTTCTGCTGTTGCTTTGAGAGCCAAAGCCTTTGGTTTTAATGTTATATTTTATGACCCATACTTACCGGACGGTATCGAGAAATCTCTTGGTCTTACACGTGTTTACACATTACAGGTATTATAAAAATATGTTTTCATTATTCATATTTAAGTGTACAGTTCAAACTAACTCCTGTTTTTTTTTTTGCTTTCAGGATCTTCTATTTCAGAGTGATTGCGTATCACTACATTGCAGTTTAAACGAACACAATCATCACCTCATTAATGAATTTACAATAAAACAAATGCGTCCAGGTAAAAATTCATATTTTGATTATTATGAATATAATTTTTCCGAGTGTACTATTGATATGTTGTTGTGAATTTCAGGAGCATTTTTAGTTAACACTGCACGTGGCGGATTAGTCGACGATGATGCCTTAGCGGCAGCATTGAAGCAAGGAAGAATCCGAGCAGCAGCCCTCGATGTCCACGAGAATGAACCGTTTAATGTCTTTCAGGTATTTATTTGTGTTGTGAGACAATTTCGTATAAAATGTGCATCGTTTTGAAAGAATTTTTAATTTCAGGGTCCCTTAAAAGATGCACCGAACGTGTTATGTACGCCTCATGCAGCATTTTATTCAGACGCATCAGCCACAGAATTACGCGAAATGGCAGCGAGTGAGATACGACGAGCCATCGTAGGCCGTATTCCCGATTGCTTACGCAATTGCGTGAATAAGGATTACTTCCTCGGCGGTGGCGCCGCCTCAGCGCCTTCTTCGTATCCCGAGGGTATAAACCTCGTCTTTTGATTTCATATTCACGTTCATCTGCGTATTACAAGAAAAAATATTGCTTACAGGAGTAAACGGTGGGTATTACGGAGGTGGAGGCGGCCTTCCGGTCCAACAGGCCCACAGTACAACACCCCACGAAGCAGGTGGTGCAGGTGCAGGTGGAGGTGGAGCAGTGGGTGGCGGTGCTGCAGCTCCAGCACCTCCGCCTGCGCTACCCCAACATCCATTACCGCCGCACGCACCTCCGCCACCACCTGCACAACCTGCTCCGCCACCTCAGCAACAGCCACCTCAACCTCACAACCCTATGGTAATGGACTATTGAGTTTTAAAATTTTACAAAATTAAAACAATTTCGAAGCATTTAATTTTGAAGATGATGAAAAGTTTTTTTTTTTTTTTAATATTGTCTGAATGAAATTACACGATGATAGTTTTTGTAAATAACTCTTGTATATCGATATACAGTGACACTTTTGATGAACGAAATCAAAATAGTATGTTCGTGATAACAATGATCGTTGAATGTAATTTTCTTATTGAGACCGAGTTCCACTGTATATCAATGTGTCAATCATCATTAATTGTCGATTAATGTTGATTATCAAAACGATGGCCTTAGTAATAAATTTTTGAGTGTATAATACTTATTTAATTTTTGTTCCTTTTTCCAAATTTCTAAATATCATTTTATAATTTTTCACTAGCCAATAAACACCTCTGATCCAGCCAATCATCATCCACCTAAACCGGAGAGCTCCGAGGTGCACTGAAACATTATCACGTTTTTTACTCCGACGTCCGTTAATATTCTGACTGCTGCATACTATTCACAAACCGGCCTTAATCTGTGAATACTTATCGACATTAAAACTGTTTTACCTTTTGGTATTTAGATTGTATGATTATCAGAAATCTACTAGGCAATATTTCAACAAAGCACTAAGCCGGTTCAATAAACGGTTTTCATTTTCTAAAATGAATGGATTTTTCTACGTTGAATCCATTTAGTTAAGTGAAGATTTAGAAATAATGATATTAATTAAAGTAATTATTTAAGCATTTAAAACGTATATGATAAATAGTGTATGTATATTTGAAAGTTTTTTTTATTTTAAATAGACCACAAGCTAACAAAATTATTGCATAATTTTATATATGTATGGCGTTTATTAGTATTATAAATGCTTTCAAATCTATTATGATCTTCTCTTTAATTGTAGACATATTTTATTTAATTTTTTACAATTACTTTCATAAATAATCGATTTGTTTAAATTTATTTGACGAAATCAAACATTTTTCGGAAATACATCTTTGAGACATTATTACAATTGATCGTCTCCTTGGTTTCCTATTTTTTCTCATATATACCTGATTAATAAATTTTTAGTTACTACTAAAAATCACTAGTTTTGTTTTCAGTATTTATTGCATATAAATATTAATTAGTCTTTTTGTACTCCTATTATTTTTTTTTAAAACATCCTATGCATATATACGTGCATAATTGTATATTTACGAAGAATTAATATTTATATATACATATATATATTTTTAAAGGAGAAGTGTTGAATCGAAATAATATGAAGTTGTGTGATATCTCGTTACATATGTGAATTGTGTATTTTCATTGATGGGAAGATCCATAATTAAACTTCTATTAACATAAAAATAATTGTAATATTTACTATTTGATCAAAATATTCTTTTGTATTGTTTTTACAAAAAAAAAAAAATGTTCAACCTCTTATCGGGATTCGACTGGTTTTTATTTTTATTGTCATTTACAATAACCGAATTTATATCAAAATAGGAAACAACGAAATTAGATAATAAAATAGTGAACTTTTATAATACTTGCTGCATCTGTTCGAACTTGGCAGTGATCTGATGAGAGGTTTCCTTTTTTTTGTATTACGTTTCCGTTCGCCTACCTGGATGTGAAAATTTAATAAAAAGTGTGATTAACTTGTTGAAAGGAAGTGCTGCCGTTGGAAGGATTCTGATAATCGAGATTGAAATAAAAAAATAGTGAATCAAGACATGGTTATGTGATATTACTTTTTTTTGGATAGCGTTTTTTTTATTTTCTTTAAATATGAAAGTTCAAATTTTCATCAAAAACTTGTAAAAATATGACAATGAAGAAACAAATCTCGCTTGTATTTTCATATATATTGTGAATAGAAAATTTGGTGTTAACATTTCTCACTATAACATGTTAAGTAATGTAATAAAAGTGTTTTTGTCGTATAAATAATTTCATTTTTTTTTTTCAATATAAATAATATGAAAGGACTTTTTATATATAATTAATGTGATTGCAGTGTGTAATTTAACAACTCGATTTTTAACTTGCATATATATTCATTGATCATTGAAATGATTTTTTTAATTATCGATTTTCATTGATGAAATACTTTTTTTTATTTTGTTTGGTTTAATTTAAAACTATGAAATTTTATATCGTGATATACTTTTTTTACTTGTGATTCAGTAGCTGGAAACCTTTTTAATTATTATGTGCTTTGTTAACGAATAAAATTTAATTCATACACAAACATATTCAATTTGAATGAACAAGATGCGAGTGAAACGCATCTATCGTATTTGAGCAATATGTTCACGAAGGTGTATCAGTAATCTTTCTCGATCGTTACAAACTCAAATTGTATAAATTCTGTATAATTTTGCGTCTATATATGTCAATTTAAATATTTTCAAATACATTCGTTATTTTTATGGAGACGATTTTCAAATATGAAAAATAATTAGAAAAGTCTCACAAAGTGGGAGATTACTGTATACGTAATATGTAAGCATAAAAACATTGATTTTGCTTAAAATTTCTGTTTCTCATTAAAATAATTATCAATTAACTATGCAGAGATGATTTCTCTAAATTCTCACGTGATGTTAAAAGTGTAGGGATAAAATTACACAAATGTTTCAAAAATAATTCGAAATTGAGTTTAATGTTCAATAGTATTAAAAGGATGATTCCCGCGATGGACCATAATTGAATACAAAATAACGACGTTTATTTTTTATTGAATTACAGTCGCATCGGCAAAATGCAATTTTAGAAAATTATAATACTAATTTTTCAAACAATTATTTTCGTTTAGTATTATCTTGATTTTATCTATTTTTGGTGTACATTTTAATTTTGTTTATTGAAGGACAAATAAACCATCATAGAGCAGTTTTTCTAAGGATTTTTTTAATGTTTACATAGCATAAACTAATTTACATTTAGCTTTTGGTATTGGACACAATTAATATATATGTTTATCATAGAATTCATAGTGAGATTTAGAGATATTGAGTTGGCAGCAATATTCATAAATATTAATCATAATGATTATGATATAATGTTAATGTTAATTAAATGATATTGAAAATTAAATCAAACACTGCATCCAGTGACGTCTTTGGAATTACTGCTCTGGAGTGGTATTATTACTTGTAAATATTATATTTCGAAATGAATATTTTTGACTTCTAGTTTATCTACATTTTTCAAATTAAAGTATTTTTTTTTACATAATTAAAACTAAAAGAAAAATAGTATGTTAGTTATTTAGACATAGGAAGTTTTATGTAAGGAAAAATGAAAAATAAAGATTGTCGCTGCCAATTCAAATGTTTGGTTGTAATATTAAAAAATTCTTTTCTTTTTAACTTTTTCACACTTTCATTCGTCTCGAACATTCCATTGTTAAATTTTTCATTTGCAATAATGAAATTACACTCGGAGTTTACCTTCGGAATATTAACATTAAAAAAATACGAGGAATTGATATATTAGATGTTAAGGTTTGTATTTTATTTATATCAAAGCAAATTTGTTAAATAAAACTCGAGGTGCGTGTACGTCGTTTACATTAGCGATAAATAAATCTCTTGAATATTATCAATAGCTGTCATTCTTCATATTCTATCAGATCTTAAAAAGGTATGTATGCAACTTTCATCAAAGGTGTTGGTATTTTATTTACTTACCTTTAAGCTACGGTTTATGACCTCTTATCGACTTACTTTGAAATGCACTTTTATAATTCTGCTAATCATAACTTATTGTTGTAATATTTGCTTGGTAATAATTTATAATTAATACAACATGTTCGTAAAACATTTATTATATCACATTCACAACGATGAAATTATCATTTTTGAGATCAATACAAAAGTAGTAAAACCTAACTAGTCGCCTACATTTGAATCATTATTCCTTTTTTTGACACAATTTGAAACCTCCACCGAGAACTTTGACTGGCGTACTTTGAACGTACTCTTTAATGTTTTGCGGAGCAGATTTTGATCTTGTTTCAACGTGGAATTTTCTAAAGAGCTTTTGATTAGAGCTCGCCCTACTGTTGGTATTTGGCTTGTTTTGTTTGAATTCCTCTATTTGAGCCTCTCTCATCTTCAATTCTGAAAGTTTTAAATATTTCAAAAATAAATAACATCAACATTTATGTAACTGAAACGAATATTTATAAACATACCTGCCGTGACAGCTTTCAATTTATCTTCTTTCATTATCAGTTTTTTCTTCAACTTGTTAAGTTCTTCCTGCAAATCGTAAAAGTATTAATAGTTTGTTCATTACGATTATTCAAAATCAGCTTACTTTCTCGTGTATCTCGTCCAGCATGGATTGTTTTTTTGTTTTCTCTTGTTGAAGGGTTTTTAATTCCATCATTTTTTGTGATTTCTTTAATGATTGCCTCGAAGAAGAAAACTCATAAATTTATGGAAAAATATATGTTAATAATAAATTTTGTGTGTGTGTTATTTACTTTTGAAGCATATGTATTTTATCGAGTAGTTCCAAAGTTGACGGATCTGTGTCTTCCAATTTTCTCCAACGATGTATATTCTGTGGAGTCTCGATAGCTTCTTCCAAAGCTCGTGAACGTAACCTTTCTCGGTTTAGTTCTCGTTCTAGATTAAATACCTATTAAGTAATTTTATGTTAGAATACTATTAAAAAAAATCTTATTTAATAAAAAAACTAATTAAACTTACTTCTAACCGTAAATCAGTCATGTTTTCAACTCCTTTAGCTAATAGTGCTTTTTCTTGTTTTAGTTTTTTTATTTCAAGTTTCAAAAGCCGAATATCGTCGACCTGTTGTTCGTATTGTTTATCTCCTATAATATTAGCGAGAGTTTTATTTTGAATATAAAGAGAAAAATTAATTATTCTAACATACTAGTATCCAGCAATAACTGGAGGAGCTTTATTTTGGAATCCTGTGCTACGAGTTCATCATTTTTTTTTACTAATTGAGTACCAATTATGTCTCGCTCAGTGATAACTTCCTCTAGTTTTTTATTCATGTCAATGTAAGTATATTAATATCTAAAAATATTCAAGAAAAAAGTACAACATCCAATATAACTTTACAGTACGTTATGTATAATTTATTCATTTTTATGGCATATGTACCGGTTTATTAATGTGCTCTATCAATTTATTCATATATTTTTCCTGCTTTCACAACTCATTAGTTCTTTATATGCTGAATGTTATTTAAAATGAAAATATTGATAGCATTCGTGAATTATTTAAGAAAATGTATTCATATCACCTTTTTTGTGTGAGAAATCTTATTTCAATATGAAATTATTCTGTTTCTAAGCAACAAGACAATAAAACGGTAAGTATGATAAATAAGAATGGTTTCCATAGAAAAGATAAAAGCACAGAATTGTGCTTTTATATTACTTACAATCAGTTAATTTGTTATAATCTATATTGCGTTCATGAAAATAATTTAAGACAAATATTATAATACTTGACGTATCATTTATTTTCTTCAATTTACATTTTAAAATAGTTTATTTACATAATCTATATTAAATCTAGACTTAATAAAAATCATTGGGTGAATAAATATGTACAATCTGAAAGCTCTTAATTCTATGAAAATCTTTTCAAGCACACTATTGCTCGTTGAGAGTCTGGAGCTTTAATAAATGGGGTTCTTCCTGTCGAACTCACAAATTGGTTTACTTTGTAATCAAGGAGTGTTTCGTAACCCAAAATATCAGTTCCAAGTTGCTGAAATTGAAAAAATGACTCGTAAATTTCAAAAATATTAATTGCATATCACAACCTAACCTTATTTAATTTTTTTTTTACCTGGGTAAGAGGACTTGTATTTGTAGTAAATATACCAATATAGCCCTTTTTCTTAGCTATCCTAACGAGTTCTTCTTCCATAAACTGTATCACTGCTACATTTTCTTGAGTCGGTAATTCTTCATGAGTTGCCATCATGAATGAATGAACAATTTTCCCCTTTTCAACAGGTAAGTGTTGTTCTCTAAAATGTCCAAAGCGCTGTTGTAACATTTAATATTCTAATAAGTATAGATTGTCAGATCTTCACAATACCTTACTGCGCCTTCCACATGTTCCAAAAATTCAAATATTATCACTAAAGGATTTTCAGCCTGTATAGTTATATCAGCTTCGTCTCTTACATCAACGTTCAATGCAATGGCTATCGGCTTTCCATTTTTGTCATTCACCATAAAACTTAAACCTTTATTTACTAATACATCCCAGGTGTCTTCTAACAAATCTTTATAGTCATTTTCTCTGATTTCTGGTTTCAACCAATGTTCTAAATCAGCTTTTTCATAAAAGCTCGATACAATCATCCTGAAAAGAAATATATATTTTATTTATTTTCTTTAAATTATTATGTTTTCTATGTATATTATAAAAACTACCTTAATCCATCGTCCTTATGATGTTTACTCAACATTTCTGGATAATATTTGATCTCTTGAGAACTTTTCAAATTACATATGTTATCCGAACATATTTTGTCAAGAATTTCTCCCAAATCTTTAGCCATTATGAAATCCGATATACCTTATTATCAAAAAGAAAATATATTTTAATATCATTTAGTCATCTGATATCATATTAATTTACAATGATTTTCACCTATAATATAGCCTTGTTCTTTTAATTGGGTTATTGTGTAGATTGAATTCAATGAATTTCCTCCCAATTTATAATAATTTGATTTAACAGATAACGTATTTCTTGTAGATCTACCAATAACTGATCCCACTGTTTTGAAAAGTACTTCAGCTGCAGTCATTTTTGAATCGGGAATACCAGCATAGTCAAAATCAAGAATTATGGATGCATCATCTGAAAATTATTGAATGATTTTTAGAGATATAATTCAATAATATTGTAATTATGATTGTTGTACTATACCATTATTATTAGTGTTTTCATACATTTTCAATAACGATTGTCTATCAACTTTTCCATTTACCAAAAGAGGTATATTATCTAATATGATAACCTAAAAATAAAAAAATAAAAAATAAATTTTTTTCATCCGAATACATTTTTTTTTATAACAAAAAAACATTTTTATACTTGTGGTGTCATATACGTAGCTAGTTTATTTTGCAATAAACTTTCAACTTTTAATCCAGTTATTTTACTTTCTGATTTTGGAGTGACAAATGCTAGAAGTGCTTGATCCATTTCACCAGCTTTGTAGCATAAAACTACACCTGAAATAATATTCAAAAAATTAAATCTTGTCGTATGTATTTGTTCTAATTATACAATATCAATTAATTAATTAATACCTTTATCAACTCCTTCTATAGCCAAAACGGATTTTTCAACTTCTGAAAGGTCGACTCGATGACCGCGAATTTTAATTTGAGAGTCTGTTCTTCCTTCATAGAATATGGTTCCTTTGTCTATTTTCGCAAAATCTCCAGTACGATATATCCTCGAATATGCTGAAAATTTAATGAAATATAAATAATTTTTGTGTATTATAATATAAAATTTATTAATCATAAATTATACTAACTTGAACTTTGAGCCAATGGATTCACTATGAATCGATCAGGATCTCTACCGTTTACATAACCTGCTGCTAAATTGCATCCAGAAACCCAAAGCTCTCCAGTATCTCCATATGAAACTGGTCTCAAGTCTTTATCGAGTAAATAAATTATCGTATTATCGACAGGATTCCCTACAAATGCAAAATCAATTTAAGCTCATATTACAATATTATAGATATATCGTTATAATTTTTTTTCATTACCGATCGGAACTTTGTCGAAGTTTTCGAGAGATTGTTCCCCTTTGATGGAAAAGTATGTAACGTCTCCCATGACTTCTGTACTTCCGTAAAAATTGCACAATATATGACCGTTTTCAGCGCTGAAATATCTGAAAAACTCTTTGGCCAATGATACTGTCAAGGGCTCACCAGAACTGATCCACAATTTCAAATTGCTCAAAGCAGATGTGTTATTATTCAGCGATAAGTACATGAGGAGCGAACGAAGAAGTGACGGAACCAAAACCAGCCGTTCAATCTGTAAAAGTTATTATAAATATAAAATAACGTTCATATAATACATAATATTTTGATATAAAGAGTATTTACTTTGTAAAAGCTCAGTTCTTCGACGAGCTTTTGAGGATCTCTAGTAACATGTTTTGGAACTACCAATATAGTCAAACCATTCAGCAACGGTCCCCAAATTTCACACACCGAATCTACGAAAGTAAGGGCAGTTTTGAAGACGCAAACCTTCTCAGTACTCGAATATGGAAATTCGTTGAACTGCCATTGAAGCCTGTTGAGTATTATGTCATGTGGCAAACGAACACCTGCGATATGAATATTCATTTAGATTCCTTTCACTGAATAATTTAAAACTGAATTTTTTCTTGTTACCTTTAGGAATTCCCGTACTTCCAGATGTGTATAAAACGATCGCCAAATTTTCAGTGGTTTGCGACAAACTGCTGATTTCAGGAATATTATTATCGGCTTGATTCGCAGAATCTTCGGTGAGTTTTTGGAAAGTTGTCGATTGGGTTCCATCAAAAACCGACGTTTCATCTGTGAAATTTTATGAAATATTTACATTTTGCAATTAGATTCAATTGAAAATTCTTTATAGATCAATCACCTTTTTCATCGCAAATAACCAGCGCCGGTTTAGATTCATTCAAAATGTGTTTGATTCTTTGCTCAGGGAAAGTTGGATCTAGTGGCAAATACGCCGCTCCGCATTTCCAAATTGCAAGCAAAGTAATAAGCAATCTAAAATTGATTATTATTTTAGATTTACATCCAAATCGTAAATGAAATTGAAAAAAATAAACAATAATTACTTGTCGCTCGGAAGCATAGAAACTGCCACAATATAATCGCCATCGTTGTTTGCTTTTATACGTTCTTCGACGACTATTTTTAAAATTGACCTGGCCAATTTGTTCGAAGTTTCATTGAGCTGTCCGTAAGTAATTGTTGAATTTGCGACTTCTGCGGGGAATTCGCAACATTTTTATCGGTCGGAAATGAAATTTAATTTATTGATCTTCTGATTGTTACCTTTGAATATGATAGCAATGTCATTGTGATTGTTTACTGCCTGCAGGCGTTCCTCGAACAGCAAGTGAAGTTTCCTCTTTTCCAAGTTCCTTTTGACGCCCTTGAGGACCGAAAAATCTGGTAACGAGCCCATGAGGTTGTGTCTATAA
Source organism: Hydropsyche betteni (assembly GCA_028571205.2). NCBI lineage: Eukaryota > Metazoa > Arthropoda > Insecta > Trichoptera > Hydropsychidae > Hydropsyche > Hydropsyche betteni. Next base: position 290,117 of record JAOXNN020000086.1, read on the forward strand.
CTAAACGATTTAAATTTTAATTAGCAATTGCAAAATCCTTGTTGTTCAGTCTCTATAAAATTTTATTACAATTTTTAGATCTATGACTAAATTTATGATCGCCAGAAAAAGTACTGAAAAAATAAATTATTTTTTATTATACGAATACTTTCATATAAAGCTCATAATAAAATTTCAAAGGTCGAAAACTTATTTTCTTAAAAGGATTGAACCTGTGGCCTTCTTTCGAACACAAACGACAATTTTGTAAAAGTTGTCCAATCGTCTTAAGGTCCACGCAATTCTTCAAGATACAACAATAAAAGTGAAAAAAAATGAAGGCTGTATACACTGAGGTCGTTTACTTTAAATTTCATCGACATATTTGATGATATTTTAATTTTAGACTTCCGTTATTTTTATAAACCGTAACTTCGGCACTAAATATCGCTCGATCTAAATATAGAGGAGATTGTTTGCGGATAGTGAATTGCGATCTATTATGATCGATTGTAAAGCGTTTTATTTTTTATGGTGTACTATAAAAATCATTTGAACCGGTCCAGTTATTAAAATGAGTCATAACATTTAACGAAAAGCAAGTTCTTTATTCATTAGGTATCCTTCGATTTTTTCAAGTGTTTGTTTGTAGTTCGCGGCGAATTCTTTCCAACTTTTTATGAAATTTTTTTGTGAAAATTCGCATTGTATATTATTATATTATATAAGATTAATCAGTGCTCCGTAACCTTTTTCTTCTTTTAACCTTTTAAAGATTTTTTTCAAGACGCATTGTATAAAATTAAAATGAAAAAAAATCTATACTAATATTTCACGTTTATATAAAAACAGTTATAGCACCGCAAGTGATTTTTTTTTTTTGAAACATGTAAAACGAATAATATATTAGGTATTCTCAGTTTCTTTCGATTACGAAAATAATGCAACTGAAATTTGCATGAAATTTTGATTATGCGACTAAAAATTTTGTTTTATTTTACTTTCGTTTCTTCTTTTACAAAGTAACATATTTTTTTCTAACAATAAGTATAGTAAATTTTAATTTTACTTACACGACAAAACAAACGCAAAACACAAAAAAGACGAGACTGTTCCGTGAAAAATTGGACGTTTGGTGTGCCACACACCAAAAATAAGAGATATTTATAAAAATGAGCTTTTCTTTATATAAATCACATTAATTTTATAATATTATCAAATTCTTTGATTTTTTCTTGTATTTAGAAATGCAATGCGATAAATGTTAATTCATTGTAATCTGTTCCACTGTGCATATTCTTCTGACATTCCTTTTACAGGTTTTACCGATTATATTGAAATATACGACAATAATCGTTGACCTGAAACTTAGTGAACTTGATTCAAATTAAATTTCAACTATTATAATACACAAACGTTTTTGCATTCAATTATGCATATAATATCATAATAGCACAAGGACGATCCAACTAGAGAGGATAAACTATTATATAATCAATAAAATTTATCGATCAACAATACACGATTTTACATAACACTTTTGACCACTTCGTAATGCAACAACCCGATCAATCAATCTCGAATTCATTTTGCATATTATCAATACGGCAACATTAAATAAATCATCTGACATAATATATGGCGATTTCTTATCATTGACATGTGACGCGTCCTTTGAAAGCTTTGCATATTAATCAGCCCGAATGTAAATTGACATAGATTACATCAATACGAACCATTTACATTAGACAACCTCATCATAATCCGAACTAATTTTAACTTCTATTTAAAAAAAGACCCAATTTCTTCAGAATAAACCGTGCGTCATTCAAAATTCAATCGACTACGATCCCACGAAAACTCGAGTACAATACAACACTCGAGACGATCAATTAGGCCAATTAACACTTTGGCATCACGTATCAATTTTAATAATATCTTGTTCAATATACGGAGGATTATTAGACGCGGTCGCACTATCAATCGTCTGGGAAAACGAGCCGCTCGGATATCAATTTTGATTATCAGGATACGTCCTGTTAAGTGACGGCGAACGGCGACCGAGTGATAAAATGGCACTGTTTTGTTTTCGAGTTGGTTGCGAATGCATTTCGTTGCGAAATTGATGCATTTTCGCTTGAGGTGCATGCGAAGATTCGAAGTCGAGTGTTTGTGTTGTGTGATTTTATGGTGTTGTCGTATTTTCGGTGTGTTCTGTAATGGATTATGTTTGTGAAATGAGGATAAGTTCGAATTGATTTTTGCGATGTTTCTTGGAATTTGTTTACTGAGAAAACTCGTTTTGAAATGGGAGAATAACTTCAATTATGAATTTGTGATTATAAAATAAAAAATATCGAATTTATTTTCAATATTGAAAAAAGTACTACTGATTATCGGACGGTTCGACTTTAATAAGTTTTTAAATTTACAAGATTATTTATTACTAGTATATAACAGTATATATAGCTGCGAATTGGTAACCATAGTATTACGTAATAAAATAAAAATTGAATATATTAATGCAAAATTATTTTATAACCGTGCCGTTGCGTGATATAATAAAACAAAAATTGAATGTATGCAAACATATTTTATAACCGTGCCCTTGCGAAATGTCTCCAGAATATAAGAGTCGCGAACGTCATCGACACAGATACACAGAAAGACAAACAGCCAGACAGACGAAAACACAGAAATCCGCTATTATATATAGGGGATATTCCTTGTGAAAACTCACAATTTATGTTTTCCAAATTTCTTCGCGAAAAATATAAACTAGGTTAATGACACTTATAGTAAAACATCTCTCAGAAAAATTTAAAAACCAAGGTTAAAAAATTTAATAATCTTTTGGAATGTGTACAATCGATAAACTGCTCATTACAGCTTATCTGTTGCACCTTTTCCGAAAAATTAACCTTTTTAAAAACCTTGATTTTTACGTTTCTTCTAAAAGACGGTCAACTACGGGTACATCGCTCATCACTGCATATTATTACTCCACATAACGATTTTAAAAATTATTTCACATTCACCGAAAGAAACCGAAAACACGCTTTGTTTCCAAAGTGATTAATAATTTCGAATCAAAACCATTGATTTCCAATCAAAATCAATCAACATTACAAATTTTCCTATGAAAAAACGAGCAATTCGCGTGACTTAATTTCACATAAACATTTATTTTCGCAATTTCGAAACTCCTTCGAATATACACGTTTAATTCATTTATACGAATATAAACACGAACCAAGGGAACTGATAAATGGGCACTGTTTTGCAACACTGGTAGTATGTGGGAAATTGCACGGTGCTCGCGGTAGTTGCCCAATATCGCAATAATGACGCTAGTTTTCACGTTTTCCATAAACGATTATTTCTATATTTATTATTGTGTATGTATGTGTTTCAGAAATAATATTTTCACGTTCTAATTTCAGAATGTCAAGAAAATATTTGATAGTCGAGTGAATGCAAATCAGTATCGTGAAAGAATCGAGTTTTTTTTTAAATCGATTTTTGAGATATGGGCGACTAGTAATTTTATTCAAAGCGCAAAAAACTCTGGTTTTTATTTGTTTTAAATAATCCTATTTGACTTTCTATTTTTATAAATTTTATAAAAAAAAAAGTTTATAAAGTTTTTTTTATCATTGTTGTTTAAGAATTTGAGTTTTTTTTTCTTTTTTTAAGTATGTCGAAGTATCTTTAAAAACTTGTTTTGATGTATATATTTTTTGCGATCGATTAACATTCTTTAATAATATGAGATTTTCATGAATTTTTCAACTGTACATCTTAAAAAAAATATTATATATTTTATCAAATTTAATTGTCTGTTGTTAAGATTCTAACAAAAATTTTAAAAATAATCATTAAATTTAATTTATTTGAAAAAAAAAATGTATTTTTAACACTGCGTCAATTAACCAAAGTGTAAATTCGTGCAAAAAAAATCGAAACTTCCTAAAAACAGATTCTCTCCCAAACCCAAGGCCTTCGCACATAAAAAGCATTTTTCATAACAAAATCGGCGCCCGGACTCGGCCGATTTCAAACCTTTTCACTCTTTCGCAACCCGAAGCCCACAATGCATTCATCTCCCGAAACCGCGAAAACAACAAAAACAACAACAACAACACACCAACACTTTACCGACAACTTGGCACCGACCAAAGCACCACGAGAGGAACACTGACCGCGCGCAGGAGCGGCCACCGAATTTAACACTAGTCCAGTGGGCGGTGGGTGGTGGGTGGTGGGTGGAGGCTTCGACGGCCCCTTCTCGGCACTTTCAACTGTTCTGTCGACGATGCTCGGAGGCTGGCCGACGACTGATGGCACAGTGATGGCCACGGGGCTCGTGAGGCCAATTTATAGATTTCGACATGGACTCGGGCGTCCGATGGGTTGTCGAGAGTGTGTGGGTGATTTTCGTAATTGGTCTCTCTTTCAATGATGGACGAACGTCGAGAGCTTTCGCAACGAGTGTTTTGTGTTGGTTTTTGACAAGTGTCGCGCGATTTGTGTGGTTTTTTCGCGTGGTGATGTAATGGTTTTGTGTTGAACGAATGAGTAGGCCAGGCGCTCATAGCGATTTGCAGTCGCGGCGATCGTTTAGTCGTGAAAATGGAACGCGTTGTTATAGGTTGAACTGCGCCCATATACCATATGTAGTTCAATTTAAAACAATGCGTTCCATTTTCGCGACTAAACTTGATCGCAAATCGCAGTGGGCGCCTGGCCTTATTGTACAGGAATCGTAATAACTAATGTGTTGTGGGAAAAATTTGTCTGAGAATGTAAAAAATGTACCGATTGACGTTTTGTAATGAAGTTGAGTTAATTTGGTTATGAATTTCAAAAAATATTATTTCGATCAATTTTTATAAATGAACTTATCGAGAAGTACAAAAAGACACACGCTTGAATAAAAGAATTCGAAAAAATATAAAATGCGTAAAGATACCATTTTATATGCATGTAATGCATATAAAATGGTAAAGTTAACACTTTACCGACAGGCTATCGAAACTGCTAGACTTATGCCAACGACCGCACGTTTTTGCGCAAAATTGCATTTTTCCGCGCAACTTACTAAAATCGTCATAACTTTTTTATTTATTGATAAATTTTCACAAAACTTTCAGAAATTATTCAATACAAACGTTGATGAAAAGAAACCTACGTTTTTTCAATTAATTTAATCAAGAAATACATACAGATAATTATATAGAAAACAATATTTAAAAAAAGTTGGAAATCACTGACAGTGGTTAAATTCACGTTTATTTATTTTATCTTAGGTCTACTAAGTTACGCTAAATAAACACATGGATCAGACCATTTTACAAAAGTTTTAAAATGATTGCTATCTCCTGAAAATAAAAAAAAGATGAATATATTTTATCATTCATTGATTCATAATTCATTTCTCCCGCCATCTTTTGTCGAAATTTTGAAGTACAAATCAAGCGTAATCATATATTCAAGAACAAAGTTGAATTTATTCGAGGACACCACGTGCACGTCCGCGGTCATTTGCGCGAAAAAATCAGAGGACACCACGTACATGTCCGCGGTCGGTAAAGTGTTAATGCAACGTCGTAGACTGCGTTGCATTAATTTTTTTACATGGACCAAGTTTTTTTTTTTGGTAGCTGAAAATGAGTTCTATATGCTCACTTTTTTAGATAGACATGGACTTCCCTATGTCAAAATTTACATAATATATCATTTCCACCTATTTCTAATATCAATCGATGAATGCAATTAAATACAAAACATTAGAAACACGATAAAACACGATGACCGGTAAATAACCATATGCAATGTGAGTCCTTCGATTTCGCTTATTTAGTATTTTTATTTATTTTTAATAGGGAGTATAAGTAGTATAAGGAATATAAATTTTTTAGCTCTCCGCATACAAAATAGTAAAAATTCTGTATATAGAATTATATTCAAAACGATTATTCTTATAAATAAATTTTCGTCTTCTTTTTTGTATGAAATTTTCTAAGCTAATACGTTATATTTTTTCTATAATAGAGAAAGTTGATGAGATTTTCGTAAAAAAAACCGTTTTTGGTGACCTCTGATGGTCAAGGTTTTTTATAATTTTGTTAAGAACCACAATATCCAAGCATCATATCAATATTTAGGGCGATTCTGAATTTTACAGAATTGTTACTATAGTATTATATTTTGTATGTAGCCCTCAACAATATATGTATGTACGCGGAGAGTCAAAAATTTCGTTTTTCAGTTTCGTTTTCGTACCCTAGTTTTAAGAATCAGATAAATGTTTGATACCTTGATCAAAAGAGCTTTAAGCAGAGATGTTTTTAAAAATATTTGAAAATTTCCGGTTTTATTTTTTTTTAAATGAGAGATATCAAAAAAATTCTAATTTTTCTTTACTTCAGTAATTTTTCAATAACTAATCACGTATTTCTGATAGTTTTTTGCTGATATAGATTTTTTTATTCCTATTTAAAGACTAAACAAATAGTACAATAAAGTTAGTCTGCCATATTATCTTTCATTTGAGAATTATTGATGTGTAAATTTGAGATTTTAGATTTTTTTCATAGAAATCAAAAAAACAACAATAATTCAAAAACTATGATACTGTGGACTAAGTTAGTATAGGTATATATGGTTTAAAATAACATGACCTATCACCTCTTTAAATTTCATTCCAGACCTTTGGACCACTTTGTACATATATTTTTTCGGTGTATTAGGATTAGGGTTGCCAATGTCCTATATTTTATAGGGTATAACCTATATATTTGGTCTGTGCCCTATACACTATATAAAAAATATATAGGGCGCAAAAACACTATATTTTCGGCACTGAAACCTAAAAAACATATTTTTCATTTTACTACATACATTTTCCGGTGAAAAATTCAAACTACCTCCCTTCTCTATGAAATTTTTTTCTGAATATTTACAATTTGCTTTTTTCATAAAATACCATACTTTTTTTGGATGTGTCCTATATT
>JAOXNN020000086.1:301315-325832 GCA_028571205.2 Hydropsyche betteni
GTTTTCACATTTTATCGTTTTCCGTTTCTTAACAAATCCACAGCCGATGTTATTAACATCGGGCCTATTTACTAGTAAGTAATAAAACATAATACCTATAATAATATTTATAATAATAAAATTTGAATATAACAATAATAACTCATATAAATTTTATTTATGTAAATTCGAAGATGACACGATGAAGATTTTTTTTATATTTTAAAATAAATATCAACACCAAATGATTCGAATCAAAAAAAATATAATAAAATGTCAGTTATTAATTTTAACGACACCCATGATTAATTGGAAAAAGATCAATCAATTTGAAACTTTTCATTAACGCCATTAAAATTTTTAAATTTGAACCGCCCGCACATTATATTATTTAAAATAATATACGCGACGTTCATTAAATCCATAACACTGACCTTCTCAACGCGTTTCCCTTGAAAATTTGCATGTACCTTACAAGTTCTGTTCCATTATCAATCGAATATAAATCGGAACAATTGCACCGATTCTTCGATCCGTGAATCGGATAAATTACCATAATCTACATGATAATGAACGCGATAATTTGTTATTTTAAACATAACTTCAATGCGCAAAATATAATATAATTAATCGACGCGGAAGGATGTTGGCGTCAGAACGGATTATGCGGAACATTTATTTTCAATTGCATATTGTGTTTGGATTTTTTCATGTTAATCCGAAGGAAATGTTTAGAAACGATATTGCGGTGCGAATTGACATATTCATGAAAATAGGCTGGATTTGTTGTTTGCATGAATTATGTAGTTATTTTCATGAATAAATGTTTATTCGATTGGCCTTTGTGTAATTTAGAAGATCGATTAAATTATAGTCGAAACTTTCAATTATATTAAAATACGTTTGTGTGTTGACGTTTATTTTTGATTTATTTTACGTGAATTTAATATGAATCGAACGATCCATATCAAAATTATATTGCGATTCATTTAAATGGATAATATTTTACAATGGATAATATTTACATTTTACAATGGATAATATCTTAAATTTCAAAATTTTGGTTAAAAATACATGTTTTGTTATTTTTTGTTTAAAAAAAATTAATATTTATTAGGTTTTTGAAATATGAAGGTAATTTTGAAATCTTATTATAGAAAAAAATCTGAATTTTTAATGCTGAAATTATTATATTTTCGATAAATATCGGAACATTTCTTATCTACTATTTCCTTCAAAATGCATTTAAAACATATTCACCATTGAACAAAAGGAATATGCAATTTATATTGCAAAATAAATGTAGAGAGGTTACCCAACGATACATGGAAAAAAAAACTATTTGAAAAACCAATATCTAGAGATCGTAAAGTTGTCGTGCGTATAAAAATGCAAATAATCAAATTGAGTAATTTATTTCATGTATTTTAATTTGCAGGGTAATGAGGTTTTGTTTAAAAATCAGCACTGAATTATTTATGCATTTATGTTCAGTTTTTTTTTATGTTTTACATAAACGATCGGAAGATACGATTCAATGCATTAACGGTAATTGTGAACACTATCGCATATTAAATCTTAATTATATCCGATTGCTTAGTATTAAAATCCCATTTATTTCAAAATTGAAGCACTTAAAGGTGCACTCACGCAATTTTTTAGAATATTTTCTGCAAACAATGCATTTTGGATCGATCGTTTATCGACATGATAATTTCGTAATTAATTACAAATTTCGAAATTAAAACATTTGAATAATTTTCGCATTATGTTCGATTCGTGATTTACGAAAAGTGTACTTTTCATGTTTTTCAGTAGATTTTATTCCGACGTTTTTATGAAATAATTGATTGGTTGTTATTTAATTACGAGTTCGAGTATAGGTTAAAGTGTTATATGGTTATTGTGGAATCAAATAATGGAAAGTAATATACTTATCCAATATCTAAAGTGGAGTTTGAAATGTTTAAATTAGATAATGAAATGTTTGAGTTGTAAGATAAAGAATACTCTATGTGACTTTTTTATAAAAAAGGCTTAAGAACTTGTATGTAAATTTTTTTTAAGTATACTTAAGTGCATATTTTGTAAAAATTAAAGCCAAAAAAAACTGTTATTTAATTATGTAATATCAAAGTTCACACTTAATACAAAGTTGTACTACAAAAATAGTTTTTTTTGATATAATGAAAAAAAATACTAGACGTTTGCTCAAATCACACTGGTACACTCGACGCTAACATACATATGGTTGGCGCACAATTTTTAAAAAATATAAAATAATAAGTACCACCCAAGTCTCTTTTTATAGCCCAGATCAGCAGTGGCGAGCCTTTTTTGAACGAAACGAACTTTTTTTTTAATGTATGCGCTAGCGTCAGTGCGTAAATGTGATTTGTTAAAATGTTTGATCGCCAAAAATAAAATATCAATCAAAAATCAGGGCTTCGTACCGGAACTGAACCGAAAAAGGTTCGCTACCAATGATAGGGATTATGAAATGGACACGAATGTGAATTTACGATTTTATCAAAACGATAATAATTACACTGCAGAGGAAATCGCTTAGCGTGAAAAATCGGTTAGCAAGAAAAAATACTTTAGTACTGATAAAATATTGCGTATACAGATATCGAAATAGTATCATTAGAGTATTCAACATCACCATCAATCCATCGACACAAAACCCAATTTCATTCGTTTCGATCGGATTAGGTTAGGTTGGGTTGGGTTCAGTTCGTTTCTATTTCGTATAAAAATAACCAACTGACGTTTAGACGTCAAAACATGAATGTGAATGTGTGCGTGAATGCAGGGTACCGATTTAAAACATATAACTGGATTTTTACATTTATGCGTTTTATCATTTGGGAGGTTGGTACGTTCTTGGGCGGTACGTCACTTTTACCGGTTCGGTTCGGTTCATTTCTATTTCGTAAAGAATAACCAACTAACGTTTAAACGTCAAAACATGGATGCGAATGTATACGTGAATGCAGGGTACCAACTTAAAACTTATAACTGGATTTGTATGCATGCGTTTCACCGCTTGGGTGATTGGTACGAATTTAGGCGGTACATTACTTTTGCTTTACTTTCACCATCATTTTAACACAAAAAAAACTTTGGCACTTTCAGCATCGTGTTAAACGTTTTTCATTTTAATTTGAAAATTTTGAAAATTCAGAAAAATAAGCGCTCGCTTCTTTTGCGCAAACGTTTAAAAAAACACATCCAACCATAAAAACTCCCCGAAAACCAACTTAACAATACCAAAAATGACAATCCAAATATTACAAAACGTTTTCCATTTCAATTTAAAAATTTTGAAAATTCGAAAAATAATCGCTCGCTCCATTTGCGCAAACGTCCAAATATAATAACACATCCAACCATAAAACCTTCCCAAAAACGCAACATAACAACACCAAAAGATGACAATCCAAATGTTACAAAACGCGTTAAACGTTTTTCATTTCAATTTGAAAATTTTGAAAATTCCGAAAAATAAGCGCTCGCTCCATTTGCGCAAACGTCCAAAAATACGTTCAACCATAAAAAATCTCGAAAAACCAACATAACAACACCAAAAATGACAATCTTAATATTACAAAACGTTTTCCATTTCAATATGAAAACTTTGAAAATTCCGAAAAATAATCGCTCGCTCCACATGCGCAAACGTCCAAAAAACACATCCAACCATAAAAACTCGAAAAACCAACATAACAACACCAAAAAAATGACAATCCAAATATTACAAAACGTTTTCCATTTCAATATGAAAATTTCGAAAATTCCGAAAAATAAGCGCTCGCTCCACATGCGTAAACGTCCAAAAAACACCTCTAACCATAAAAACTCTGTAAAAACCAACATAACAACAACAAAAATAATGACACTCCAAATATTACAAAACGTTTTCCATTTAAATTTGAAAATTTCGAAAATTCCTCAAAATAATCGCTCGCTCCACACGCGCAAACGTCCAAATAACACATCCAACCATAAAAACTCCCCAAAAACGCAACATAACAACACCAAAAAAATGACAATCCAAATATTACAAAACGTGTTAAACGTTTTTCATTTTAATTTGAAAATCCCGCAAAATAAGCGCTCGCTCCACGTGCGCAAACGTCCAAAAACCACATCCAACCATACAAAACTCCCCGAAAACCCAAACACGACACCACCAAAAAAAAAATGACAATCCAAATACAAAACCCATCACGCCGTCAAGTTGGCGCGTCCGACCGGCCAGTTGACAGCAGCACCGCAGGCGCGAGGGGCTGCCCCGCGGCGGTCGTCCGTCCGTCAGCCGGTGACAGCGCCCCGCCCCCCCCGCAGGCCCCCGACCCCGCCATGGCCGTGTGGGCGCGGCTGGCCACCCTCTTCGAGGCGAGCCTGCGCGTGCCGCCGCTGTTCTTCGTCGACGAGCTGCTCAAGCTCAGCTTGGGGCTCCCCGTGCCCGCGGCGGAGCCCGACGCCCCCGGCGACGCCTCCGCCATCGCCGCCGTCGTGCAGACCATCGCCGACAATGTCACGCTCGGCGGGGCTCAACTGGCCGCGGCCCAAGTCGAGGACTCTTTCTATTATGACGCCGACTTCCTCAAAGCTTTGCTGTACACGTTTGCCAAGTTCATCGTTTGCTGCTGTGGTGATTTCTCATATTGTTGATTCGGCTGTGTCAATGTTTGTCGACGGTAACGCATCGGACGTTGGTACGTGCTGTCGGGCTCGTTTGCCGAATAGACGAATTCCTATTGTGTAATAATGTTGTGAATAAGTGCGAATCGGTAATGCAAACGCTTTTATATTCATCGAAAAGGTCAAGGTCCAAATATATTATGCTTTCGGATATAAAGAACGTATTCAATCGAATATTAATCGACACAAATTTTTTTTCGATAAACTGATCGTTTGGCATCTTTAATATCGATTGACCTTTCGTGCATTTCTTCGCCAAAAAGGTCGACTCGCTGAAAGACATATCACATTAAAATCGGCATTACTCCCTCCGAAAAGCAGGACCTACACGATTGCTTAGTTACGATCAAATATAGAGTTCTCAGTAAATGTAAATTTAGCGCCCACAGTTTCCGTTGGGCTTTCCCTTCGATGAAACCGTCGACATATATTGAATTCTTATAATATAATTGTTACGAATCGAAATTGTATAATATCGAATTTTCTGTTTCAGGATGCATTTTTGCGCTGTCCATGTTCGTGTTGAAGATGAAACATCTGATCATAATGTATATGTATCTGGCGTCCGTGGGAATCGTTTTCATATCGTATTGGGCGAACTCGTCAGCCATGAAACAAGTTCTGACCCTCTCAGCTTCTATGAATGCGGAAAACTCGATTTCCACGAGTATTTTGGAAGACGTGTTAAGTTTGAATTTATCCGGACTCACTAACCCGAACGGACCAGGCTTGATAATATTAGAAAATTATCTGTTGCAATTCGTTTTGGCATCTATATTTTACATGATCAACCTGGGACCCCGACATTGGATGCTGCAGTATTCGTTGCCGTGGAGTTTTACTATTCCGTCGGTTATCGCCGCTTTGCCGTGCCCCAACGCAGTGTTGCACCATGCTCCAGTTTTTGCTGCTCTCTTGCCGATTATTGTAGTAAAATTCGTGCTATGGTCTTCGGCGTTGTCGGTAGCCCAAAAGATACATTCTAGCTTTCAACAGGCCAGAAACTTTGCAGGTAATTTCGGACTGTCTGCACTGATCGAAATGGAATGGGTACGGCTGAATGTGCCTTGCGTTTTACGTTTATTTTGGATAATACGAGTAATCGAACACGCTGGAATATTATTGTTGGATAACTACGAATTGTCGGATGAAAGTTTCAAAGTGACCACTCTTTTGGCGTTCCAAACGCTGGCCTCTATGGCAAAGTCTCTTTTGATCACCGGCTGCGAAACTATCACGGCCGTGCTCGGCATGACGTCGGTGATTTCATTTTTCTGTCATTACATCGGAAATTTCTTCCAATGGGTGTTATTGACGGACGAAGAAGAAGATAGAAATATCGGTACAGTTTCGGCTATACTGTTTTATATACTAGCTTTACAAACGGGCTTGACGTCGCTAAACCCAGAAAAGAGATTCGTCCGTCTTTGTAGAAATTTCTGCCTACTTTTTGCAGCTCTGTTACATTTCGTCCACAATATCGTAAACCCCATGTTGATGTCGTTGAGTGCTTCACACAATCCAAACACGCACAGGCACGTACGAGCGTTATGCGTCTGTGCGTTCTTAGTTATTTTCCCCGTAGTTTTACTTTGTTATCTTTGGTCGAACCATACGATTTCCACTTGGCTTTTAGCCGTCAGCGCTTTCAGTATCGAGGTTATCGTCAAAGTTTTTGTTAGTTTAATGGTGTATTCGTTATTTTTAATCGACGCTTATCGTACGACGTTTTGGGAAAAGCTAGACGATTATGTTTATTACATTCGTGCCTTTGGAAATACCATTGAATTCTCCTTTGGGATATTTTTGTTCTTCAACGGTGCTTGGATTTTACTTTTCGAATCGGGGGGCGCCATTCGCGCTCTCATGATGTGCATTCACGCATATTTCAATATATGGTGCGAAGCCAGGGCGGGTTGGTCCGTTTTCATGAAGCGACGCACGGCCGTCAACAAAATCAATTCGCTGCCAGAAGCGTCCAACGCCCAGTTGGAGTCGTTGGACGACGTTTGCGCCATTTGCTATCAAGAGATGACGTCGGCGAAGATCACTCGCTGCAATCATTACTTTCATGGCGTGTGTCTTCGGAAATGGCTGTACGTTCAAGACAGATGTCCGCTCTGCCACGATATATTATATAAGTTAGAAAAAGACGGAAAAGACGGGGGAAGCGAATCGGGGTCCGAAGCCGAAAACATCAATAACGAAAATATTTTAGAAGAGGATCAAGCCATGAGATTGGGTGAAAATGTGAGATGATCTTACTTACATAATAAAAATTCGTAATTATGAATTTGTGTACATGTTTAAGTACTTTTCCTATTTAATTTAATCAATTATTTATTGGAATTATTGGTTTTTCTTATTTTTTACTATTAGTTACATATAATCATAACATTACTTTTGCCTAATATATTAGTTTAATATTAGCAGGTTACCCGTATATTTGGTTTTTCAGATTATTATGCGGCAGTGGTAGCTTTTTGATTTTTCGGATCACATGGCGGTGTCTGTGCGAGAGTGCTTTTTCAGCCCTCATGTCATCTAATAATGTGATTGAAATAATTATTCTATATTCAAATGACTATTGATTTTTCCTAAACGAAAAATCTTGGTAGTAGTGATAAATATAAACGATAGATTGTGGTTTCCATTGTAACATAGTAATCAAAAAAACCAAAATGTGGCTATAATCATCAAAATTTTATTTTGAATATTCTCGGTTATCTTATTGTTTTTATTTATTTTTCTACTAGAATGGAATATAAATAATTGTACATTATAGTCTATTTTTAGGTAGTTGTCAATTAATTCTATGTAATTAAAAAGTAATGCATATTTCATAAAATTATTGTATAAAAACCCAACAGATGCACTGTTCACTTTAAAACGAGTCAAATAAACTTTGGATATCCCATCATTTAAACTGTGATTGGCCTAATATTTTTTTTGTCCATATAAAAAAATAAACTGGAGTAAGATCTTGTAGCCATTTTGCAACGTATTTATATGTTGAACTGATTTTTACGAATATGATAATTGCTTCACATGATAATGTTTTGTAAATTTATAATCTGAAGGTTTTTTTTAGCTTCTTATTATATTTAAATTCATATCATGTTTCATTGTATTTGTAATGTTGATAAAAATACAAATATTTTATCACGTAATGTGACAAAATTCTCGGGATGAACTATTGACTATCAGATTATCTGCTATTTTTCCATTTTTCATACAAAACTATGAGAACTTTGTAATGAAACTGACCAAAATATATGTCATTTTATATTAGAAATTTAATTTATTCGCAAAACAATTGCACTTTAGTTATATTTTAATATAAAAAAGAATATGTTTAAAGAACTCGTTCTAAATGTTTCAATGTTCAATAAATTTAATTCTTATTTATTGTAAGATAGGAAATCGTTAAATAAATATTAGTTGACTGATCATTTAATAAATGATTTGCTAAAACTTCAGCTAAAGTTTTCTATCGCTTGATTAATATTGGATATCGAAAAATGTAATATTTGTAATCGGTTGCACAGGGTAAAATTGGAATGGTCTCTTTATTTGGATTCCAATTTTATTCATTTTTCAACATCTCTAACGTACGTTGAACCAATCTTCAAATGACCTGTAATTGATAATTTGTAATTTTTAATTTCACTGTAAATAGACAAAATTTGCATATTTTTTTAAACTACTTACCCTCTATTTCGAAGTACATATTTCCTCGTTTTTTCGCTCATAAATTTGTATTACTATTTTTTTTCAATTGTTATTTATTTAGTCTAAACGATTGTACAATATAATTTGACTGAAAATTTTCAATCACTAAATCTTTGTGATTTATCTCCTCACGCAAATGCAAGTCCCTTATTTTTTTGAGTCATATTGCTATGCTTTTTATAAGAATTAAATTATATAACGTAGATTTAAAACAGTGCTTTAATTGAATTGTTTTCGTTGAAGACGATACATACGATTTGATTTTTTTTAATGTGTATTTCGATTTAAATTTATTTATATTGTCAAACTGCTATTATATAGTAAGTAAACTAAATATTTTAAATTGTGGAATGTGATTCCTTGTGATAATGTAGTGAAAAGTAATTCATGAGGTGTGTAATAAATCTAATCAAACAAAAGAAATATACATATTTTCTCTACATACTTTACACTAATTTTATTTAGGTATGTCGCAAATTCTGGTAGGATATTCGTTATGTCTATAGAAAAAAAACCAAAACAAATGTGGCATACTTAATTTTTTATTTTCGTTTGTACGTACCTAAGTAAGTGAATCTTCGAAAATGATTTTTAAGTATTTTATCAGAATTATTAATAAATTTCTTCGAATTATGTTTGATAAATCTAAAATTGATACTGTCCAAATGACAATAAAATAACTGAGAATCGTTTTCGAAGAACACTTGTTTGTATATATTGAGAGAAAAACTAAAAGATTATATATATATAAAGGACCATTTCATTGCTCATAATGATGTTATGAATATTATATTGTAAAAAAAGTGTAGTTTTGTTATATTTTATTTGGTTTAATGATTTTAATTATACTTCCATCACAGTTGGGTCCCATTTAGATTGAATTTATTAGATTGGTGTTGGTTCTATCGTTGAAAGTTTTGATGTTATGATTGAAACATTAACCTGATAGCATATATATTTCTGTACAAAAGTAACTACGCTAAATGAGACCTGAATGTTTTATTTTAAAAAATATTGTGTGTTTTGTTTAAATTTTACAAATAAAAACTTGGTTCAAATAACACTGGTTTCGATTATATATAATTTTCAAGGATCAAAATTATTATTTTTAATTGAACACCAGATCTTTATAGTTAGACAAAAGGTAATAATTCGATACTCTGCAATTTGTTGTTGTTCGCACAACTGTGGTTCGATCAGCTCTTTCAAAGTTCGCCTTGACGATTTCATAATATCGGCCATCACTGAAATATAAAAATAATTAGTAATCATTTCAATAAAATGAAATATTATAATTTGAAGAATCTCACCTCAACGTGAGACATCTCATTTTCAAACATTTTACACGTAAAATATCAATTGCCTTTTGACTTTTATCAGAAAATCTCAAATTGTCCGGATCCCATCTTAATTCCAAACGCTCCAAAACTGGACAATTATTAGCAATACCGTCCATAAGCTAAAAAGGGAAAATTTCATAAAAACATATCTTTTTATTGTATTTTTCTGTTGAATATACCTGATCAACGTGAATATTAACACCTAATCTTTCTTGGGTGCCCATAACAAGAATCCTGAAAATATAATATA
Source organism: Hydropsyche betteni (assembly GCA_028571205.2). Taxonomy (NCBI): domain Eukaryota; kingdom Metazoa; phylum Arthropoda; class Insecta; order Trichoptera; family Hydropsychidae; genus Hydropsyche; species Hydropsyche betteni. The sequence continues at coordinate 311,327 of JAOXNN020000086.1, forward strand.
AAGAATTACTATGCCGTATTTTAATAGTTTTAGACAGAATCTCAAATGTTTAATTACCTTGCATTAGTTAGCAGTTGCAGTACACTTTGCCACAATTGGTCAGTTATATGAGGCATGCCGCTAAGTGCCAATGCCCATAATTGTTGTCCATAGCGAGATAAGAATTTGTGAAGAGCATCGTCTGTCAAATTGTCCGAGCTGTCTAAATCTAATGCAACGAGATTCCTAATAATATATAAAACAAATTTTATAAATAACGTCTATTAAAAAGATTCATTTGATGTTAAAAAGTATCACCTTGCATTGCCAGATTCCATGAAACTCTTTAATACGGAATCATTAAAACCGTTCAATTGACCAGCACTTAAAAATCGCAAGTTCGGTATTCTCGTCAACATATCGATAAGACATTCGGTAGACAAATCAGTTCCTGTAATGTCCAACTCTTGGACGGAAGATTTTTCCCATTCTACTTGCATCAAATATTCAGATTGAAGATCTAAAATTTTTTGATCATTAACAGAGCTGGTTAATGTATGAATATTTGTTTTTATGTAATAAATCCATACTTGTTCCACTCATCAGTAAACATTTCAATCGTCTGGATCTTTGGAATAAAGTTTTCATTGTAGAACCCGTCACTTTGCTGCAATAATTAACGGCAAGGCACTCCAACTAAATTTGCAAAACGTGTTTGATGGTTATTGAAATATGTAACTATCGAAAATTAATATTTTTCATACCTGAATACAATTTGAACTGAATGCATCAATATGAGAATCATCTACAAAGTTAATTCCATAAAGATTGATTACTCTTAAGTTTGGCGTAGCAGACTTCAATTTATGAACGTTTATAACTTCATAAATTTCCTCTTCTTCTTCTTCAACTTTTTCGTATGTACCTTTAATGATTTTAAAAATTCATTGAATTTGTGTTTAAAGCACATTTTTTCTTGTGAATAATGGAAAAAAAATATACCAATCAAATGTAATATTTCTAAACCGTTAATAAAATTGTAAATCTTTCTCATGAAACCTTCCATGAAAATGACCTCAGAAAGACATATACACATGTATTTTAGTTTTGTGGGAAACGCTTGCATTTCAGAAAAATCATGGAGCTGCATAGCTGAAAAAAACATATTTTAGTTCTTTTACTTTTTAATACCTTTCGAATTACAAGATATTATACATACCAGTACTGAAGTCCAGCAACATATGTGTAAGATTCGGGCACTTATTTGCCAATTCGTGTAGCACTGTGTGAGTGATAAGTTCAATTCCCAACTCAATATATCTCAGTGATGGGCCAAACCTCACTGATACAAGGGCCAACAAAGATTCCAATGATCCTGAATTTTTCACAATACAAGAAATTTCATGAGGAATATATTTAAAATCTCTATTTTATTGAAGTATTATATAATATAAATTTCATATATTTTTCATAAATTTGATACGAACCAACGTGAAGTCCTGAAATTTCTGGTCTCAAACTAACATATTTCCATAATCTTGTATCATACGCAATTAATCTCCATTTTTTGCATACTCTTGCCATTTGGCATATTTCCTTATGCGAAAGGTAACTAAAAATGTTCAGCAGGACTTTATCTGGCAGCTTTTCAATTGTCTAAAAATAGAGTAAACATTCAAAATCAATCCAAGACTCAATCTACTTTCGTTTTTACGACAATTTTTCATGAAAACGAATATGGAAACATGTTTTCATCCACAAAAGCTCATACCGTGCTAGCAAATGGACTTCTTGCAACACCGTCTACCAAATAGACCTGGGAAGCCTCGAGGGCCAACTGTCCCCAAATATCACCTCCGATATCCATGATTTTGCGATTTTACAGGAACACGACGATAAAGGAAAACGATTACGATGATGCTTTTTAGTTTTTGGGAGAGTTTGAATTTTTGTTGTACCGCGATAATGAAATCGTGGAAACTGGAAGTATCTCGAGTTATTTTCGTACTGTTGAGCATTGGCTAGTGAGTTGGTGCTCGACCGGGAAGCCACTGTTTATTTTTGATCAGTCGAAATTTGAAACAATCAATTATTCAGTTCGTCGTGAAATTCTTGTAATTTTTCGATCAGTTAGTTAATCGGTGAATTTTTATATTTCAATTTATTCCGATCTCTTTTTCATTGGTGATAAATTAGACTTGGGCCTTTATAATATGGTTACGTTGTTTCTCAAAATCGTCGTGTAATACAAATCCGTGTTATAAGAAATTTGATGTTTATACAAAACTAGCGTAAATTAGTTTTTTAATGAATTTCGCGTAGTTTTTACGTGAGCGTGTTGTGGAGAGATTATTTTTGATAGTTTTTACAAATCATTTTCCTTAAGATCGTCTAAATTTGCACATGCTAACAGCTGGAGGTTCTTTTAGACAAAATTTAAACCCAACACTCATTAAAATATGATTAAAAATTGATGAATATAAATTCTAAACTACACGGGAAATTCATTAAAAAAATAATTTACGCACTTATAATGCAAGAATTACGCGTGAACTTCGTTCAAAGCATGAGTGATGTAAGTCCATTTTTCGCACCCAGAATAAAAAACACCACAGTAAGTTTGAATATAAATCTACTATTCAAAAAAAAAATTAATCTCTATTGATTTAAAACTACAACTTAACATATATTATCAAACTTATATTTACAAAATTCAAAAACACACCACATCAGATTTATACACTTTTCTTCTAACAGTAGGATCATCTTCCATCAACAACTCAGCAATATTGTCTCCAGAAGGTTTCCATGAACTACCAGACTTTTTGGAGTCCATGACCAAACAGCGAAGATCAGACCAAGATCAAGATCTACGACAGACTGAACTAAAACCAATGCACTTTTAATTCGTCGTGCCGATCAATTGAGACTGATCCAATTATGCAGATATGCCGGAATGAAGGTATTTCGTCATGGTCGAGTCGCAATTAGCGTTGACATTCCATTTTGGGATTTAACAATTAAAATGTGATGAAAGTTATATTGAAAAAATATTCAAGTCAGTCAAAATTACAGATTGATGTCTAAATATTATTATTTTTTTAATATTTCGATTGAATCAATATTCAAATCGTTACCGTTACCGACTTTTACCGTTTTATAATTATTCGATAACATTTTAGATTAGATAGAACAGATTATCATTCAGATTAACATTGAATTTTCGACTGTTTTTTTTTATGGTACTGATGGTGAAATTATGTTGAGTTCCGGAAAAAGTGTAGATCAACTTTTTGTATTCGTTCGATTGTAGAGTTTCTGTTCAGCAAGCCAGTTCGGTGTAAAAATAAATTCACTAATTCAGAACGGGACGGTCCTATATTTCGTAATTAAAATTCTCAGTACTTGTATTATGCAGTACTTCCGTAAGGTTTTTATATAAATTTCAAATTTTCTTTAAAAACTTCGTAGTTTTCAACTATGATTTTTGCCATACACATTCATTTTTGAATAATGAAATTTTTCCTCCAAAATAATCCTACATTAGTTTCAAAAGTGTCGATAAAAAATAAAACAATTGTTTTTATTTTTCAGGAAATAATTTTCAATAAATTTTCCACTAAATACTCTACCGAAAATGGTTCAGCAACTAACTAAATCATTTTGAAACCGTTTTTCAGATGTCGCTTCGCGCAAAATAAAAACGTTGCAATTTTCATTTCCGAATCATCACTATTCAATTTGCATACCACGAAATTTAAACACACACTCATCGAATCGTCAAAACGCCCGATTTGCACAAAAATAAACGACGCATTTCCCAACGGTTAAGATTGAACCGATCTTTTTCTTAATGGCTTCTTCGTTTTGACGAACGGCCGACGCCTGTTTTTGCATTCAATTAAGATTTCTCTTCGTTTTGGCAGACCAGAGTGAAAGATATCGCATCGGCGCTTCTGAATCACGAGTTCATAATGCGGAAATGTATCATTCGTCAACAGACGTCCAGACAAAGCAAATTCAGAACAATGTACCATTTCGAAATGTGCGAAGAGTTGAACTTTGAGTTTTCGCATCGGATCGCTTTTCGCCGCGATATTGACTTTGTAAAAAGGCGATCTGATATATCGGCGTGTGTACGAGATTATATTATATCGGAATAATAGTTTTGAATATGCTAGTTGACGATAAGACAAAAGATAAATATCGAATCGGTAAAAAATACGGTGCCAAATTTAACGAGACACAACAGCGAAATCTAGATTAATTTTGATTTTTGAATGCGTCGTTTTTATTTAACACCTGTTTCTAGTATTTCAAAAGATTTTCGTTTCAGAGAATACCTAACTTTTGTTCGTTGATCGACTGATAACCATAATCATTTAGTTTAAAATTTAATTCAATTTGTTTGTATGATATAAAATATCGATCAAGTTAACCCATTGAATTTTCATTTCAAATAAATTTCATATGAGCCATTCTTAAATATTTATTTTATTATTGTCATATTATAAATCGATCAAATAATAAACGTGTAATAGATGAATTTTCACTGTAAATAATCTGAATATAAAATAACATTAATTCCTAAAATTAACAAAATCAGAAATTGATGAATACTCATCTATGAGGTCTTTTATTTTAGTCTGCAATTAATCAAAATTTGAGTATATACTCAGGCTTCATATAAAACGGTTTTATATAACACGGGTTTAAAAAAAAATTTAAAAATGAATTACTTAATGCTTTACATAGGTACAACATAACTGCCTCAAAAAAAGCACACGTAAAAACAACAAGCTAAATTTATTAAGAAACCAAATTTGTTGACATATAATGTATAAATTACTCGTGAAAAAATTTAGGAAATATAATTTAAGGACTTAAACGCATTTCATACACAAATGTATAATTTCTATTTTGTTTATTATAATAATACAAGTTATTGACAAATTTCGATATTTTATGGAACGAAAATTGAAATTTTGTATAAACTTCAAACTTCGTATAACGCGGATTTGTATTAGGTACACCACATTTTCGTGGAACCATATAACCATATTATACGAAACCCAAATGTATTATGATAATGAACAAATTCTTTCCACACTAATTATTCTGAATATAAAACAACACTCATCCTAAATTCAACACGATCAAAAACGAACGAAAACTCACCAATAAGGTCTCATATTATAGTCTGCAACGAATCAAAATTTGAACACACAACCTGAAAACACTCACGATTTTATTTTTCCTCCTGAAACTCCCATTCATGTCATCCCTGGAGATGGCAGTGGCCGCAAAGTCCACACTGAGGGCTCCCCATGAATCCATGGTTGTTCAATGGGGCACAACACTCCGGTGACTGTCAAGCTCCAACAAAAGAAATCGTCATCCGTTTCAGACGGATCGTCTCGTCTAGGGAAACACTTGGCACTTGTGCGTTGTTTGCTGAAAAACTATTTCAGATTAAGACAGGAACACCGAACCGTCGCGAGAATTTCAATTTCCGCTCTGTCAATGATGATGACTGATGCCCGCTGTGTAATTCGATATTGTGTTTGCGGATTTGTTTTGGGGAATGAAGTGAAAGTTTTTTCATCTGAAGTCGTTTCGAATGAGATTTCAGTTCAAATCGTCTGAATCGATTATTAATAAAAATAAAATTGTGTCTTAATTACAAAATGATCCGTTCTAAATTTAATTTCTCTAATCTCAGATGAAAAAATCTGATAAAATCTACACGAACAACGTGCGGCTAAGACCCTTATCAGATTATCGATACGGTTTATAAAAACGGATTAGTTTTTGAATTTATTGAAATTGAACACGTCTAATTTTTATAACGATCTAGAGAGATTTTGTCTAGACGTTAAATCGGCTATGTCTGAAAATATGACTCGTGCACAAAATGATTAATTAAAGTGGTCGTTTGGATAGTTAAATTACTTAATTGCAATTCGCAAATAGTTTTATCGATCAATCTGACTGGCTTTGTTGCTATTATTAGAGGGCTATTCGCAATTCTATATTTGCACTATTCGATTGTCTGCGAAAACTGCATATTTGTTCCATGAATTATGTTTGATTTTGCGGTTTGTAATCGTGTTTCAGTAGAAATTAAATTGATATTTTTTTTATTTAACAAATTTAAATTGTATTTTGATTATATGATCATTTGATATAATATCGTGCCAATTGAGTTTATAAAAAAATATTAATTTCGAGATATAAGTATTATCTTGATTTATTATATAGATAAATATCAATTAATGGTCTTTAGAAGTTCAAATGATATGTAATTTGTACTTAAGTCTGTTGTTAACCAATAACGTTTAATAAACGTATTAATTCATTGAAATTGTATAAAATAATTAATGATTTCGGTTAATCAAAATTTATTTTAATTTATGAATATTGAATATAAAAATAATGTATTAGTTTCACCATTCGAATAATTGAGAGTTTTTTTTATTAAAATGACTTAATTATTCATATTTTATCATAAAATAAAATTAGACGAATTGTTGATAAAATAAATAATAAAAACTGAAAAACTCGATTTGGTTTATGAACACGTTAGCAAACATGCAATTAATATATGTAATACAATACATGAAATTTACGATTTTATTTATAAATTACTGGTAACAATTTTAATGATGAAGATTGACTAATGATTATTATTTCAGAAGAAATAACCTATTTCGATTAAAAAAGTAATACGATAAATTGAGATTATAATCTCAACTTTTTTTTTTTGTAAATACAATATGCAATTTGATTATTTTTCATTTAGTACAAATGTGCAGTTTCGATTAACAAAATAACGTATAAAGTTGATATCAAAGATTATTATAATCACCGAATTTTGTTGTTAAACAATAAGTTAATACAATTATAATAAAAACGATTTAAAATTTTAACCGCTAGATTCCGATATCGAATAACTTCCATACAAAAAACTACATCCAAGCACTTATCAATTTTTTTTAAATGTAATTATTTTAACGCAAATATTCACTAACATCTTCGAGCACATGCAAACACAAAATTGGCGGGAAAATTTAAAATTTAAAATTTAAAAATTCAAAAATCCGCAACAGTCACTGATTCGAATCACACTTCAACAACCCGACGTTCGAACGTCGAAAAATAAAAAAAAATTCGAAAACCGACATAATCAAATTCCGGGATGGGCGTCTTCGGCGTCGTCCTCCCGGGAACAGACTAACCGCAGAACGAAACATGTCTAATTACCGCACATTCGAATTGGCAGACCAAAATAAGTGCAGCATTTGTGCCCTGCGGGTTATTTGAAGCCGGGACATCGCCGGGACAGCTCGTTAATTATGGACGCTCTCCGTCTCGGGATCGACTCCTGAAGGCGAGGGGGGAAAAGCATGGGAAAGTCCTGCTTTCGCGCGAGGAAAACGTATGTGGGTCATCTCGGAGGAATGTCGGCGCAGCTGGCCAGGCTCGTTTCCGATCAGGGGTTCTCAAATGTTGAGAATTTTATGGGGGCATCGATGGTTGTTGCCGACGGTGACGTCCCGGGACAATGTGTCGCCGTTAGGGATAGTTCGAAATGTCATCTTTTCCAGAAATATGATTCAAAGTTTAAACGATTGTTTTTTTATAATAATTTTAATATAGGCCCGATGTTAATAGCGTCGGGATGTGTATATGTTTATTTTGAAGTCGATGCCCATACCCGATTTGAATATTTAATATTTAATTAATAAAACCAGTTCATTTGTTATTGCCATAATTACGACATATAGGCAAAGCCGGAGGCAGTAGGTAATGAGCATCGTATTATAGACGTTAACTTTATACGCATAAATACGATATTCGTGAAAAAGTCGCGAGCGTCATCGAACAGACGAACACACACACAGAAATCCGCCATTATATATAGGGGATTATAGATGACCAAACGACCCGCGGACCAAATGTGACCCAGTTGTTTGGTCCTTTCGAGGTATGATTTTAAATATAATAAAATATCTTAATTGTGAACTGTTTTTTTTTTATTTATTTTGAATATAAAAAAACTATCATATTATTATTAATATACATTATTATTAAGTTTTACAATGTCTATGTGCGGCAATTCAAAGACAAACATTATTTTATTTGACCCATCAAGCGATTCCAGTTGGCCATCTCTGATAGATAGAATCTTCGTTGAAAACTTATTCTAGTTATTTTTATAAAAAAAATATACATGTATTTATTAGTAATTTATTTTTTCGTCCTTCAGAATTTGCCGCCATTAGGCATTGCCAATTTCATTGGGACGTCACTTTTGATGGGTAACGATGATTATGTGTTTTTGTATGAAGGAATGGTTTTTGATACTTGAAACTTTTTACGATTTATCTTCAGTAACAATTCTGATCGAATTTAAACTCTTTACAATTTATCTTTAGTAGAAGTTCTGATCAAACTTCTGATGATATATTGAAAAGTTTGATAATTATAGTCACTATGTTCAGATATGAGCAACATGAAAAGATGATTATAGTCTATACATGATATACGTAAACGGATTGCTTTTAAGATAAGTTATAAGCTGAAACTTTTTTTCGAAATCGACTGTATCTAAAATATAATTTTCGACTGCTGAAAAAATCTTGAAATATTTTCAAGAAACGTTTTACAGTTCGGGAAACTCTGATCTAGATCACCCATTGTTGTTTTGGATTTTTCCGACTGATGTGGAGTGTACTACTTAGTGGACCGTTCGTTGAAAAAAATGAAAATAAGATGAATACAAATGTTGGTTTGGATCTGTGTCAAAAATTTCGGCGAATTGTTGTCGTTTGATTGTTCCATATTTTATTAAAGGTGCGTTGATGATAAAGTTGTCTTATAATGTTCTTTTAATATATAATTTCGTTGATGATTAAAAAATTATTTTGATGATTTGAAATTTGGAACAGGGTAATTTTTAATCATTCACTGTTGTATGGCCGAATTAGTAGGTCAATTTTTATTTAATTAGGAAGTTCATATTATATACTTTGAAAAAATCATTTGTATTACGTGCACCAATTATATTATAATATAGTCTTTAAACAATTTATAACTATGTACTTTAATATATAAAAAAATTCAATTTTTTTGAAATTTATAATTTTTTATCATTTTAATTTCATATGAAGAGTTTTATATTTCAATAAAAAAATAATATCCTTATCGATATTGTTCAAGATTACAATGAACTCACAGTTAACTCAAACAAACAAATAAATCAACGGATAAACATTATTTCACTATCTTAAGATTATTGGAAAACATTACAACCACCTCACGTTACCATATCAAAGTACAAACCTATTTCGCAACCTTCACAAAAAAAAAAATCACCATTACTCTCAAATTTTCAGCACCCGAAAACGTCACTGAAAACAACAACGGAAAACGTCGACTTACGGCCACCGTGCGTAACACACGACACACGACGCACACGCGAACATCACGCTCAACATCACAGCACCGCAATCCGATTGGCCCGCCGCCCCGAGCCCCGCCCCTTTCCACCCGGCCGACCAATCGCAGCGGCGCATCTGCACTTTCTCACGCCGCCGCGCGCAGCGTCACGACCGCACCATGACGATGTAAACACCGCGTGCGTCAACGTCAGATACACTGTCAATCAGTCGCTCGGCCGCTCGGTCTCAGGGAAGACTAGTGTCCGGCTGCTGAAGATCGTTCTTATATCATCATCACTTGTCAGGTGATAACTGATCGTGTTTGTGTGGATAAATTCGTTTTCGGGGATGTGAAATTGCCTAATTGTCCAGTCGTCCGTCGGCTGTCAACGGGTTCGGTCACGCTCCGGTCTGTCAATTGATGGCAGCTGTTGTATTTTAGGATCCTTTGTTGTTGTGTGGTTCGTAATGTCGCCCCCGCTTGATCTTTGACAATTACGTATTAGGATTGCTTTCCAAACGCGCACGAGTGACGCGCTTTCGCGCCATTGCTGCCGTTTGCCTATTCTCTTTAACCTCGAATAACTCGATGGGTGGATGGCCGTGAGGAATTTGCATCTTTTTGGTTTTGTTCGTACGAATCTTCTCGTGAAAGTTTGTTTCGTTCCTGGTGTGTCGAAACAATATTGTTTGTTGACATTTAAGTGAGCCGCCGATGTTATCTCAAATACAGTAATCCCCTCTATAACGTCAAGATAGGTTCGATGTTATAAGGGGGAATTTAGGAAATCAATAAATGAAATATAAATTTTCTTTTTTTTTTGGATATTTTACATTTGAAAAAAAAAATCGAATTAAATGCATTTGAAAAAAAAAATACGTAATAGGGGGGACGCCGCAGATGTTATAGGGCGGTGTACACTCAAAACTCTTAATTAAACTCTAATTAATTTTTTCACTAATACAGTATAAAAATAAATAAAATATGTATTATTATGCCACAATAATAAGGTCCAGACCAAGCTAATATACAATTATAGTTATTAAATGAAAATTTACGATGTTTTTTAATGTTTTCACATGACCACATTACACTGATAAAACGTGCCTCTATTTTTCAAATGGTCACCATAAATTTTTTTTACGTGGTAGTCTCTGAAACATATTCTCTGTGTAAAAAGAGATTTTTCAGTGTATTAGTAAAAAATAAATAAAACAATATTTACATTCTTTATCATCTACATTTCTTATTTTCAACATAAAACTAATTATATTAAAAAAAATTATAATTAAATTTAACCTTACTCATTATCATATATTATAGTTTATCGAAACATTTCCAGAATATCATATTTCCTTTTATGAACATAACGCACGAGTAGGAGATAAGACGTAGCGTATTGAGTCAGAATTGCACATTAAACCATTGTGTTTGAACATAATGAAACGATTCGAGATATTAATGTTCACAATATTTGTTTTTTGCAGAAGGATACAAAGTGATTCACTAATTTGAAAGACTGATAGCGATGTACAACAGTGAACAAGTTTAATTAGCACTTGTATCGAAATGGCTAACAGCAGCGAGTATGTCATCAACCATATCTGCAATGAAGTAGTCAAAATAATACCGGATTATGTATTGGCGATAACGGATGATTTTGTGTACCACCCGTGGTTGTTTGCCTTTCTCGGGTCTACGCTGGTTGGCTTGAGTGGAATATTTCCACTGTTCATTATTCCCATTGGAGATAAATCTGCTTTGGAAAACAATTGTGAGTATTATACATGTTTGTTTCTAAATAGTATATGCCCTAAAGTTGATTTATATATAAGTTGTTCGTTCACCTTTTGATGTTTGATATTTTGCATACTAAACGATGGTTTATGAGTCTTTCGTCAAGCTGAATTTTGTCATTAATTCATTTGAATGTTGATGTTTATTCTAATAACGATTTGCACACATCATTACTATAAATAAATTCAATTTATACATTATCAATGACTGTAATTTAGTTGCAAGTTGAAATTCGATTTGCACTATTTATTTCGCAGATTGTAGTTTCATAACCCAGTGAGGCTATATTTTTTTCTTATTTTTGTGTGGAGTAATTTCACTTTTACCGTAACTAATTTCACTATTCACAACATTAACTTTAATTTTTTTATCACGGTTTTATAATAACAGTCTTAATGCCTCTGAGCATTATAATGCAAGTTTAAAAAAAAAATGTTTTCACGTTCATGTATCTCAATCAAATCACTCCAACGATGCTTACATAAATATAACAGTTGATCATTGTCAATCATAAAGATTCTTATGTAATATGAATAGTCGTTCACACAATACAAACATGGATTTGATTGTATCAATTCAGACATGAAATGAAAAAATTGTTGCTTTTGAAAACATTACAAATGTTATGGTTAATCGTATTGTTTCGAAGTACTTTTCTTTGTTGATTTCTTGTATTGTTATCAAGAACAATGTTGTAATTAGCAAAAATTTCTTATATTGCAAATTTAAATTTCAAATTGCGTCGGAACTCATCCAGATATCAGAAACAATGAAAGTTTATTTAATATTTTAGAAAATTCGTATATGATATAATGAAAATTTTCTCATTCTTATCCAACCTTCATATAAGTATACACATTTTCATCCTTCAACTCTGCACTCATTCATACAAAGTTAATTGAATCAACACATCCAAATTATTCAAACTCAACTCCCAATCAACTCCTCGAACCCAAACTGCATTAACTCAACAACCCAAACGAATCTCTTCATAAACTCGTTCCGAATGCAAACCAAACTGACCGATACACACCAATTGAACCGGTGCAAAGTCTGCAGATCGGAATCGATCGCATCGAATCGACTTTATCTACAAAACTGTAGAACGTCCGACGACAATTAACATTGTAGATCCACGTTAAGATTACCATCCTCGGGATGTCGGTATTGATTATTTGCACGTATCTCGTGTGTCGATTTTAATCGATGGACGTGTGCTGATCTCCGCGAATATTGCGATTTGTTGGTGAGTGATAAGGTGTTTTTTTTTAGCGGAAATTTGTTGATGGATGGTTTGTGATTCGTCTTGATTGTGTAGCAAATCGTTAAATGGTTGATGGATTTGTTGTTTTTTTTTTTGATTGGTTTGAATATTGTTGGAATTATTTATATGGTTTCGTTTGAGTTAATTTATGTTTTTAAGATTAAATTAGATTATTATTGGTGTCGTGTGCATAAAACTGTGTAAATTTTTTTTCGTAATCAGAATTTTAGATCATTTCTTTTAATTCGATTAACGATAAAATTATGATACAGTAATCCCCTTTATAACGTCCTCCCCCCCCCTTATAACATCTGCGGCTTTCCCCCTATAACGTCATTTTTTTCAAACGCATTTAAATTCAATTTTTTTGATTTTTTTACAAATGTATTTGAATAAATCAATTAACTCGTAAAAATATCCGAAAAAAAAAAAAAAAATGAAAACTTTTCATTTATTGATTAGCTAAATTCCCCATTATAACGTCGAACCTGTCTTACTGTTATAGAGGGGATTACTGTATAATACTTTTCCTAAACTAGTTTGACCCAGTAATGATTTTTTGCTTTTTAGACTAAACTGAAAAATGACATTACGCTTAGCCTTTTCAAATTTACCGATATTTTATCGCTGAATTGTTTTATGAAGAACCGTTTTTCGAAATTTTTTCGATAAAATAATTTTTTGTTAACAACAACAAAACTAAACTAACTGACCTAACGACGTTGCTGAACGCACGTAGCCATTCGGTTTTTTATTGAATTTTTTTCGTTCATTTAGAATTAGAATCATTAAAATTAAATTTGGCGCATATTCCATCACCTAACATTCCCGAAACTGGCCTAGTGATAATGAACGCATATCACTTTGCCCTTTCAAAGCGACCGATAATTAATCTCATTTTTTAATCGAATGCAACTGAAATAAAGCAGAAATGATACAAATCAAATTGTATCGGAAGACTTTAGATGAATTGCAACACCTGCTATTCCGGGTTGCGAATTGTTAAATTCGATTTTGACCACTCCTGACGCAATCCAGCTTTGTGTTCGGACAATTGCGAAGTTGAATCAAATTTGGTTTGTTTGAAAAGAAAAAAAAAAACGGTTTGCCGCCATTGCAATTGCCGCGTTCTGTCTAATGTCGAGGTTATCGAAATTCATACTGAATAATTGATGTTGATGTGCTGTTCGAAAATGCGTTGTACGATTCGGTTACATCATATCTCATTTAATCTAGTACGCAAATAAATGTAATCTTTCGGTCGTTATTTTCCAAAGTCATTACTGATTTTTTTTCGATATTCAATGTTTATGGACTCGTTCAAAAGAAAAATAAATAGATTGGTGCAGTTTATTTTTTTCAATTCAAAAATCTATTTTTTATTGAAGAATCTATTATAATCATTATTCGGAAGAAAAACAGATAAATATTACCAATTTTGAAAGGCTCGTATTTTTCGGGTCAATGGTCCAGAAGCGCGTTTAGTCCAGAACCTGTCATGGTCTAGGAACTGTCTATTATGCCTACTTACGGCTATGGTCTGAATTTGTATATCATTGTCAGAATTTATATTACGCGGTCAGAGGACAGTAGTCAGAATTTAGCGGCTAGAATAAATCACATCAATAATTCGGAATTTGAATAAAATGGTTAAATTTATTTTGACATGATCAAATTCATTTTTTTTCGATTGGCAATAGTATTATCGTAGTATTGTCATTGCTACAATGTTGAAAATTGCCACAATTGCAACGCCGACATTTTGGTATAACATAATCCGTTCTATAAAAAATATGGTTTAATGCTGTCGACTCTTTCTATTCTGACCATCTTTTATTTGATTTCTAACTATATTTTACTAGTATATAGGCCCGATGTCAATAACATCGGCTGTGGTTTTGTTGAGAAACGGAAAACGATAAAATGTGAAAACCCGATTGTGTGTATCCGAAATGTGTACCCGATTTGAATATTTAATATTTAATTAATAAAATCAAAATAGTTCATTTGTTATTTGTTTGT
>JAOXNN020000086.1:325932-352078 GCA_028571205.2 Hydropsyche betteni
TCATATTATAGACGTTAACTGTATACGCATATAAAGACCATATTCGCGAAAAAGTCGCGAGCGTCATCGAACAGACGGACACACAGACGTACACACAGAAATCCGCTATTATATATAGGGCATTTGAATTCATACCATATGCTAGTTATATTCAGACCCTAAGTAATTCAATTCAGACCAAAAGTTGATTTAAATTCTGATCATTTAATTTTACGCCATTCTGAAATCTAAAAAAAAACTTAAATTGTTTCTAGTGAAATTAGAAACTGAATAAATTTCGTTATATCAGAAATCTTCGTAAATAAATAAATAACGATATTAACAAACGTTCAATACGAGGTTGACTCACGGATAAGGTATATAGCCTAGACCCCCAATATTTGATGGAGAGACTTTGTCCTGCAGTGGGCACAAAAAAGGGTCGATAATGATGATTAACAAACGTAGTTATATAATATAAAAAATTTTCATGATCGAAATTTTCAACACGCTCTTTTGCCACACATTGACATTGTAATTTCTGCGTTGCCGATTCAAGGACTTTTCCGGCACAACAAAGCCATATTATTCAACAACGCATAAACAATTCCATATTTTTTATACGCAAAAACGATAAACCGAACCCGAAACAACCGAACCGCTCAAATCTATTAACGAGAAAGTATATTTTTAGCACACTTTTAGATCGGATGCAATTTTCCACTCTCGTAACCGCGCGTCTGTCGCCATTCGCACGAAATCGCATTACCCGACCCACGCACGAAGTTTCTCAAACGTTTCCCGGTGTATAATCTATCGCGGGCGGTTTGAGAAGCGCCTCCATAGACGGAAGAAACGAGGCAGAAGAAATGGCGGCTTATCGGCCGGCGCCAGGCTCCGCCGAAGGCCGCCATATTGAATCGTCGATGGCGGCCTGTGGGAAAATGGCCGCCGGAGTCATGCAGTTCGTGCGTGTCGTGTGAGTGCATGTCCTTGTGCCGAGTGCAAGTTGATGATTGAATTTGCGGTTGTTGATGTTGTTACGGTTGTGTTGCGATAAGAGATTTGTTGGTCGGTTTCGGGAGGTGTGATTGGATGGGAGAATGGTCTTTTTGCGATTCTTATCTTTGAAAATATGGCGTATTCGTCGTTCTTCCAGTGTGCATATGAATAATTCAAGTATTGCGTTGTAATTGCTGGTTCGGTATTCGATTTAGGGTTGTCACTTGCAATTTTTCATTGTGTTAACCCTTTGAAGCACAGTGGTATGAAAAATGTCCCACCTTTTTTTTTTAGCTTTTGCTACATGGTGGTATGTAAATTATCCCACCTCGAAAAATTAAAACTATTTGAAGTACATAAGTTTATGTTCTGTATGTCAAGTCCCATTGTGCCTGGGTAATAAAAAAATTGTTTTAATAAATATCATTCATAGACTAATATTGTTCTTTTTAATAATTAAAAAAAAATGTAAAATAAAATAATAAAATTTCTGTGCAACATGTGCATTTTTTTCCTTTAAAATCTCGTGCCTCAAAGGGTTAAGAAAAAAATTAGTTGGTTTCGTATTTCCTTGTTTATTCATTATTAAAAATTTTATCTCGTTTAAAATTATTATTTTGATGCAATTTTATTTGTGTCATCCTTGATTATTTTATGGTAAAACCCATTTTCTTGGAATTCATTTATCGGTATTTATAAAATGCAAAATAATACGATTAAATATTGCACATAACATAACCGTGTGTATTCCAAGTAATATTTCACTTCTATCGAATAAAAATCATTCACAATAACTTATAGTAAATTTGAAATTTTTTAATAATAATATCAACATCGATAGCAGCTAATTGTAAACTGTTAATTTCGCAACACTGGATATAACCAGTTATTTTACAGCTTTTAACTTTTTCATATATTTCCAAAAAACTTGATGCATTGCCATTTGAGATTTCTGATCAAAATTTGTGGAAGATAAAAAAAAGTCCATTTTCTACAATTGCATCCAGTATTTAATATGTGAAAATATTTCAAAAGTTTGTCAGAATACTGAATGTAAAAAATATACGCCAATAACACGTGGGACGGAAATGATATCATTTTTGTGGCGCAATCGTTATAAATAGTAATTTCATCTGGTATATATTGAAACAAGTTAATGCATTTTCAAATGATGACAATTTTTTCATAATCATTTGATTAATTGTATCGGCCAATTATGTTGAATTAAAAGATAATTCTATTTTTTTTAAATTTGATTCATAATTTTTTCTTTCTAGCCGAAGCACCATCTTTGAAGATATTGTTAAGTTTCGCTGTTGGCGCATTGCTGGCTGATGTTTTTCTACATTTATTACCAGAAGCATGGCTACACTCACAAGGTAATTTTTTTTTATTGCATAATCTCAAGTAATTGACAATATTTTATTTTTTATAGTTCCAACGATAATTTTAGATATAATTTTTTATCTTTGTTTAAAACTTTACGTTAAGTTCAATCACTCTTCAAATTGATTAAGATTATATTTGTATTATTATAAGATCAAATTTTGTGTTTCAGAAAACAACAATTCTCCAATGAAATGTGGACTTTGGGTACTTTGCGGTTTACTCTTGTTCATAATCATCGAAAAGATATTTTCCGAAACCCACGATGAGAGTGAAGAAGACGAACCGACAAAGGAAACTGTTGCACCTCAACTCGATATTGAAGAAATCCATAGGTTATTAGAAAAAGAAAAAAATAAAAGGGACAAGACATTGGGACCACATCAAAACGGTGGTGCTATTTTACGTGATGCCGATAACGGACCTCTCAATGCAATGGTACAAGAGAGTTGCTTATTCAACAATAATACGTTGAGTCTTGGCGGAA
The DNA here is from genome assembly GCA_028571205.2 of Hydropsyche betteni. NCBI lineage: Eukaryota > Metazoa > Arthropoda > Insecta > Trichoptera > Hydropsychidae > Hydropsyche > Hydropsyche betteni. Next base: position 328,787 of record JAOXNN020000086.1, read on the forward strand.
CTTGTGGATTAGTTGACAGCCAATCGAATGTTTGCGGTGGATCAATAAGCCGTAATGGTATAAGAGGCCGTTGTTTGAAAGGCAGGTGGATCGAAAGGATAAAGGAATCGTCACTCAAAAAACTTGACGAAAACGGAAGTGATAAGGAACATAGCAAATCTAAACACGTTAGAAAACTTTTGAATTTGACGATCGATTTGTTTTTTATTTGTTAGTTTATTTATTTGTACTCATTTTTTTATAGGTTGCTGGATACTTAAATCTTCTGGCTAATTCTATTGATAATTTCACACATGGTTTGGCAGTCGGTGGATCATTTCTCGTGTCCTTTAGGGTTGGTGTTTTGTCCACATTTGCCATATTAGGTAATGAATTTAATCAATATTGCAATAAAACATTATCTTCAATATATGTTATCAAATTGTAATATGAATATGTTTGTTTACAGTCCATGAAATACCACATGAAGTCGGTGATTTTGCTATATTGTTGAAAAGTGGATTTTCACGGTGGGAAGCTGCTAAAGCACAATTGGTAAGTATATTAACTATTGCAAGGTTTTATTTTTTATATTTTCTCAAATTATTGATATTTAAATCATATTACAGGCTACTGCAACGGGTGGATTAGTTGGTGCATTCGCTGCTGTGATGTTCAGCGGCGCTAACAATACTATAGGTAAATATTTAATATTTCATTAGATATTTATTCATCATGATGATTCATCGATTATAATAAAATTTGTTTATTTTGTTAACAGAAGCTAAAACATCTTGGATCCTTCCATTCACGGCTGGAGGATTTTTGCATATTGCTCTCATAACCGTGTTACCAGATTTGCTGAAAGAAGAAAATCCCAAAGAATCACTTAAACAACTAGCCGCCCTTTTAACTGGAATTTTTGTGATGGCATCATTGCAATATTATTTGGATTGAATTAATTGCATGCAATAATTGTACCATTTTGTACATAGGTGTTTGATAAAATGAATATGTAGAGTTATAGTCTAGCCATATTTCTTGGTGATAATATTATATACGGAATCAGTGAATGTTTCATGGAATTTACGAAACCATTGAGATTACGATTGAATAGTAAGCAACTATCAGAATATTCATGTATTTACAAAGTGAAAATATTTTCAGTTCTATGAGTTGATGGAGAAAAGTGTTTTGTTTTTTTTTTCATATCAATTATTTATTTTCTTTTTTGAATACTCTTATTTTCATTTTAAGTTAGCAAGAGTGTTTTGTGGTATCTATGGGGAACATTACACACGGTTTTCTTTTATTACTGTTTTGATTTTGTTATTCGGAATATTCTTGCAGTTTTTCGCTAGAGAATGTTGTTTTGATATTATTTTATGTTTCTAATATATATGTATATACATATATGTGTAGTCGACTGATCAATTTCATAAATAAATACGTGATATAAATCCGAACAAATTATAAGATGTTGCATTTTCGAAACAAACTATTGTAATTCCTGTTTCAATAATAAGGTTTTGAGTTTTTTAGGAGATATTTTGTGATATTTTTTCAAGTGTTAAATAGAATTAGTTTTGATCAATCTTTTTGACAACACATTAGTGGTTCTCAGTTAGAGGTTTTTCTACTCTTCGAGTAATATCTATTCATGATTATAGCCAGTGACTTAATAATTCTTTTTAATAATAATTGATCATTATTGTGTAGTTAATAGTGCCATATTGTTTGATTCTATTCTGATTGATAGTTTTAATCATATGAGACAAATTCTATTAAAAAAATATTTTTTTTAAATTACAATTCATACTTTCAATAAAATTATAATTAAATCTACACATGATAAAAAAGTAGTAAATTTTCGTAGAAATTACCTGAAGATATTTTAATTATATCTAATACATTATTGGCTCATATGAATAAATTAAATATTATACATAGTTGTAAATTGTATTTTTTATTATGTAAAACATAGATATCAAAGTCATAATTGTTATAAAAATCACAAATTTTATTATAAATTTATATTGAATTATATAGATTCTCTAAATGTTATCGAACAAATATTGTATCTGACCGATCAAATAAGTATTTGATATACCAAATTTGAAAAGTAGCTGTCCATCGAATGAACGATTTATACGTTGAATATTTTATTTTTTATATGTATAAATATATATTTTTATAATTCATTTCATTTGTATTCTTAAAAAGCCATGTACATATTAAAACTTGGATATTTAAAAGAAAAAATAAAAAAAATAACAAATAACCCTGAACACTTTTTCATTTGACTTATTTTTTACAGTACTGATTCATATGAATATCCGCTTCAATAAATAGAACTATATTTCTTCATATGACTCAACAACAAGACTTTAAACTAAATCGATATTTAATATTAAACATTCACATGACTCAAAACTACTCATTAATTTCAAATATATTTCACAATCATATGTAATTATTATTATATTATATATACAAACTAAAGTAAGCCCCCCTATAATTTCAAAATAGATTCCACGTAAAGTTTTTCAATTTTTATTTTTTTTCGGATATTTTTACATGTTAACTGCTTGATTCAAATGCATCTGAAAAAAATTGAATTTGAATGCATTTGAAGGATATAGATAGGGACATTATAAGAGGGTTTATTGTATGTATAACATTATAAACATAACCTCATCATATAAATTTTAAAAGCTATTTTTTCACAATAAGTGCATTCTAATAATAACTTTTTTTACAAAAACAATTCGATTGATAATCAAACGATATTTTCACAAGTATAATATTTTGAATCATGTACATTTCTATTATAATATTTTATTCGCGAAACGAAGATTTTTCCACTTTGATATCTAAAGTAAACACAAGATCAATTTAAACGATAACAGAATTAAAACATAATAGAAAAAAGTCTCGTTTCAATGGGAAACCAACAGACAATCATAAAACCATCTCCATGCCGAGTTGAGAGCGACCCACACAGGTAAGAAAACGAGTCGCTCACCTGCGCCAGTTGTCCGCGGCGCGTTGCTACGTGCGCAAGTGTACTTTGTTTGGACAAACTTCAACTAGGAACCATCTAATATTATAAAACCACAAACACAACCTTCGACCACCATCGACAATAGTCTGACACCGAAAATTCAACCGCACGAGAGATCCACGCGAAGAATTCGGAGCGACATGCTCCACAAAGCCATCCCGCAGGTACACCCTAAAATACATCGATACGCATCCTTTTATGGCGTTTTTTATACACGTGCATGATTCTAGAATGTAATTTAGGTTATTTTGTGTCGATTTTCTCGAGAAAAGTGGATCGTTTCGATTGATTTCGTGTCGTGACCAGCTCGTCGGTCCGTCCAGCATCCGTTCTGCAGTGTTGTCTGGGTGCGCCGACAATGCAAACAGTGCATTCTAAAATTTACCGATACTTTGAGGTATTTGCTTTGATTTAGGTCGTTGATGTGTTATTTAACTTATTTTCTAATAGTATATTTGTGAAATATGATCGTTGTTTGATTTCTCATTTATAAATATTGACTCAAATTAGAAAGTCATTTTTATTTCATATCCTTGAATATGTTTGACATTATCATCAATAAATTTCTAAATATGTCAAAGTTTACGATTTATTCAATTTATCAAACGGAAACTAAAGCACATAAAAATCAAGGTTTTCCAAACAACAATTCGAACAGTTCAACAATGTTTTATTCAACACCATTTGCCAAACAATACATAGACTAAAAAAATAAATCAATCCCAATTATTTACCATCAAGGGAATTTACTACGGCGCGTCGAAAACATTTCGATGCCCGTTTTTAACGGTAAATCGGTATTGAGATGTATCTGTTACGCGAATGACACGCAAATGATGCGATCGGCAACGGTTTTCGCCATCAATTGCGTCACACCATGAATAATACATCGGCTAAAAAATAACGTTAGAAAAAAAAAGATGATCGGCTCCATTCTGCGTGGAAATCGCGGAAAATCGCTGCGATTATGTTCGACTGACCTACGATTCGAACGAGCCGAATTATGCAATATGCGGAATAGATGCATAATTTATCGTTTCACATTCGTTCAAGGTTCGTGAAAGTGAAATTGTGTGTGAAACGAGGGCCTTGAAATGTATAATTTGATTATTTTCGATGAGTTTTGTGGACAAATCGGGCGTTTCCGTTGTTGGACTGATGTCTTTTATGTCGATGATGAAGAATGATTGTTTGGATCGTTTTTTGATTGAAGCGAATCTGTTTGATTGTATAAGTGAGTGTGAAGATTGGAATTTTCTTTTCAAGTCGAATCATTTTAAATTGCATACGTATTGATGTGCGAAATTTAACAATCATTTTTAATACTTTTATTGTTTGATTAATAACAAAATAATCATATTATTGATAATATCAAACTCATTTGTAGAATAAATTTTATTTTATTCGAGAATGTGGCCCAATTTATGGGTTTCGCCTACAAACCAAACGCGCGTTGATATCTTTGTAACATTTCGGATTTCCCTTAAGATTTACGCACTTTACACATGCGTACATAACATTTCTCATTAATTAGTCAAATTAGATGAGTTTCTCCTAATTTTAGTGTCACAGTAATGCACTAAAACGAAAAAATAATACGTGTATTCAATTTTACCGTCAATTGAGGTCGCCATGGGCAACGCGCGCTTTACATCCGAAGCGAGTCTACTTTCACTTGATATAAATAAGATGAAAAAAAATACATACACGTACGTCTATGCACGCGTCTCGTAAAAATGGATGCGAATTGAGATGATCTAAAATCCGAAAAAAAAGCGGGCGAAAATTTTCGGTTCGCCTACATTCGAAACAATGTCCAAAAGCGGCGATGTTCGCACATTGCGAAACTCGCCTTTTCCGCCCGATTTTTATTTATTCAGAAGATTCGATCTGCGAATTTAAATACGGGTTGGCAATTCGGAATTCGCACGGTGTTAAATCGGCAGAGAAATAAGAGTAAGTTGGGCAACGATCATATTTTACACTTTGATCGTTGGCGCGCTCATTGCTTCGTTTCGAAACCTTTTTTTGTTCCAGGTTGGTTCATTTGTTTACTTGCACGCAATATGAACATTTTCATTTTTTATCGTTATGTTGTATATCTGGAAATCTTTGTGATTTATGGTGTTGTTGAAGAATGTTTCGTTATGGGCATAATTAGAGGATAATTCCGATGCGCTTAATGTTTATATGCACGAAACTGGTGTGTATAAAAAAACACAAGTGAATCGAAAGGTTATGATCTTATAATAAGAGCTTTTTTGATAGTAAGGCATTCACCAATGATTGACCATGTACTACCAGTAATTGACCACATTTTAGAGAAACGTAAAAAATAAGATTTCCAAAAATGGTAATTTTTCGGAACGAGCGCGAGTGATACTGCAAATTACAGCCCGAAAATAAATTAGTTTGCCTAATTATCAGTCTGCTGTAAAATAAAGCCTATCAATCGCGCCCTTTATTTTTTACGTTTTTCTAACAGATTACTGGTATACGTTCAACCACTGGTGCATTACCTTATATAAAATGAAAGTTCATTTCTTAACTATTCAATTTTTTTAAATTAAATTAATGATATTATAATTTCAGAAAGTTGAAAGATTAAATTATCTTTTAAAAAATAATATCAGTAAAAAAAATTGTACTTGGTCATTTATATCATATCAGATATAGATGATCTTAATATAAAAAAGAATTTTATATGAAAGAATCTGAATTTTATTTTTTCATTAATTTAATATTAAAGAAATTCAAACAAATTTCATATATAAGCATTGTATTCTTACTCGAGTGAATTTTGCGTTAAAACAAAGTGTCGCACTGTCGTTTCAATATAGATTAACCATTTTAAAATGTCTCGGTCGGCGGCTCCATTGCGAAATCGTTTCGATTGTCAAACAAAAACTTCCTGTCGCCGTGAAAGCGCAATTCTACCGCATTTTTTTGAATCATTTTCTTTTTTCGCATCGTTTTCCAGATTTCCACCGTTTTTAAAAACGGCCTTTACGTAACGCGAGAATTATCAGAGCCGGCGAATTTTTGCCTCGTGGCGAAAATTAACGATTCGAATTTTTTCTCAGACGAATAAAACTCTGAATACGATTTATGAGTTTCCGATCGGACTTATTGAATTCGAAAGCTTCATATTATATTCGGGCCCGTGAGAGAGATGATATTTATATAAATTTTCGCACGTGTGTTCGGGGTGAATGTTTTCGCGATTGTGTGTGGACAGTTCAATGTGAAAAGTTGACGGTCGCAGTCTATGGGATTTTATCAGTGTTGATAAAATGGAATGGAGTTTTCTAATTCTGTTGCATTCGAGCATTGTTTAGGTGGGATTGTTTGAAATTATCGAACAACACTTGTGGAAAGTGAAATGGAATGGCCTCTATAATTATAATCTGTTGATTGTGTCGTTTGATTAATAAGATATTGAATGTTTTTAATTTTGCATGTACGAATATTTTCGTGTGAAATATGTACATGTGATCGAATTAATTCAATGAAAGTTTTTTTTGGTTGGAAAATAAGGCTAAATTAATTTAGGTCTATTAAGAAAAATATAATATATTTCGAACACGACTTTCAACGGTTTCGAGAAATTTAATTTTCAATTCAACAATGAATTGGAAAACTTCGCTATTGAAGTCTTATCGGTCTGAAAGTGTTTTGATTCCGATAAATAATACTTGTTAATATATTTAAAATACTTATTTAAATAAATAATGATAATGATCTTGAAACGTTTCTTTTACACATAATCATACTACAGGAAACACCGTCAATTATAATTTCCTCACATGCTTTTTATAAATATAATTTTTCGGAAACGGCACGTTTCGGTTATATAATTTGACGGCCATTGTCATGAAATAATTAACATGAAACAAAAGCCAAAAAATAAAATAACACATAATTCGCAACGATTAACCTCATCAAGGAATTTTCAAAATATAATATTTTTCACGTAATCGTCTTTGAAGTATCTTTTTTCCAGCGACGTTTACTTGACGAATTTCGGCTTGAAAAAAAAAACATTATCTCACATCCGATATTTACGATTTCCTTTCGTATAATGAAAATTGATAGGAAATTGAAACTGAATGTCATTTTTTATGAAAATATTAAACGGTTTCAGTATATATTCAGTATATTACGATTTAAAGGTTTTATTTATATTAAATTTTGATATTATATGTGCAATACATTTTTATAATCTTATTACACATTAAATTATTTAACATTCAAGTCACGAATACAAAAAATTACCAAGTAATTTCTCTCATCAAAAATTCGTCACAAGTAACATTCGCACTGTTGCATCTTTACATCACTTAACATTCTTATTGCATCAAGTCATGCAATTAGCATCAATAAAAGCATCGAAATCATGGCATCTAAAAAAAACAGTTTGTTATTTTAATCGTAACAAAGAACGTCTATAACTTCAATTTTTTTCATATTTCGAAAAAGATCATCGTTCCAAGTCATTCTTGATGGTCTCGCACGGATGACCACACGAAGGCGTCTCCTCAAAGTCCAGGGTGGTCATTTCGAATCAAGGCCGTCATGGTATACGAATATGAACTCAGAAAACACGTTCACAGAAGCAAAACAAGAAGAAGCGATCCCTTTGTTCTTCTAACCAGTAATAACCAACCCGTGACGTATTGGATAATGACTGCAATGTCAATATCAATTAAAAATCATATGTTTTTTTAATTTAAATCAGTCCATATAGTCTATAATTAGAATAAAAATAATTTAAGCATAGGGGAAGGGGGGGCGAGACGGGGTACTTAACGTTTAAGTCGAATAAAAACTAAATATACATCATAGGATTCGGAACTTTAATTATTAACTTAATCAGTTTTCCCTCTATTAAAAAGTAACAAAATTAAAAAAAAATTAAAAATAATAATGAAAAGAGAAAAAAATGCTTTCACCCCATCTTGCCCCACCCATGGGGGTAAGATGGGGTCTCCCGTTGGGCAAGATGGGGTTGGGTAGGGCGGGGCTAAAGGGCCAATTTAGCAATATTGCTTCATAACTATTTAACTATAAGGGCACCGGAAAAGACCCAAATACCAATGAATAGCGTAAACCACCCCTTCTCCTACATTAAAAAAATAATGTGTGGATTCAAAAAATTATTTCGAACGTTGAACAAAATATCTGTACCTTCAAATGAATAAAACGTGCATTAGAATGAATACGAAAAAAGGATCGGCATCGCCGTAAACGCGAATATAGTGAAATATCAGTATTCAAAACTTTCATAATATAATATAATAAAAAATGAGCCAAATTGTTATATTGTGATTAAAATTTTAACAAAAAGAAATGTTGAAATTTGACAATTGTATTACATTATCTATGGAGGAAGACTTTACTCTGGCGATTTTACCAGTTTTCGATCATTTCAATGCTCGAACCAATTTTTTCTATTGATTATTTCATATTTTTCTATTTTCACATTATAATGCCAAAAAAAATTTTTCGTTGCATACTACGAATCAAATGATGCTCAATACTTAATTTTTTAATGCACCATAAATAATTCGTTTTAATGCACAATGTACACTTTTTCAATGCGTAGTTAAATCGCACCCTATTAGAATCATCATGAAAGATTTGATTGAATATTCACGAAGCTTTGTAATATGACGTCTAAATGTGACGCAGGGATATTTATTCAAATAAAAATAAAATTTAATTGAAAATTATCGAATTAAATGATATATTTGAACTCATTACACTAAAAAAGATTGACCACTTCTATGTTATACAAAACCAGTCAAATTCCTCGAAACGCAACCTTTCAACGTCTCGCAACAATCATTCACGCCGTGCAATTATTTCGGAAAAATTGCTGACTGTCAATGCGAGAGGCTGCGGTTTTATTTCAAATTTTCACGAATCCAAAAAGCAGCTCGTTGATTTTTTTCGAACTTGAACGTTGTTTTTGTATGTAATCGCATTATCGCGGAGTGAATAACGACCGCGCTCAACAGTGCGTGTCGCCCCGCGCTTTTGTGAGTTGTATTACACTTCTGGGTGTGTTTGAGGTTCTCAATTGGCTTTTTTCAGTCTTGAAATGGTATGTAGATTGAGTTATTTTCGTTTGGTGTTGTGTGTCTCGGTGGGTTCGTGATTGGTTTTGCGGATGTGCGTGAAAATTCGCTCGTTGTCCGTTCATAGTCTGTGATTTTTGTTTGTTAATTGATACGGTTGTTAGTGGGCGGATGTATGAGTCAGATTTTTTTGTTTTGAATTGGGTACTATTCGTTTTTTTGACACAGTAGAACTTCGATTATCCGGACTAAACGGGGATGAGATGGTTCGGATAGCGAAAAATCCGGATAATCGAGAAAATATGAATTAATTGAAAATTTTTGGTGTGTGGTGTGTATATACTAAGTAATTAAACCATATTTTTAAATGCCATCTGTGAGAAATTTATTAACTCCAAATTTTTTAAACATAGGAATTGTTTAATTTCGTACACTGTTATATATTTTTTGAAAATAAGTTATATTACTATCACTTCATGAGCTGTAAAGGTTAATTTAAAAACGAAATTCTTGTCAGGCTTTAGTTTTTTCATTCTCATAGTTGAGTCTGTCATGGATCAATATAATTTTTTTACATACACGAATTTTTCTTGCCGCACTTTATTTAAAAAAAAATAAATAATTATTTTGATCAATCCAGATAACCACGATTCAAATAATAGAGGTTATAAAAAAATAAAAAAAACGCAATGATTATGTCATTTGATTGTTCCAATTGATTTATTACCATTATAAAATATCAAATTTTTATATTACAAAACTTTCATTACGAAATTTAAAAAAAAAATCGATATCTAATAAAAATATTAATTACGTTTGACAACAACTGATCTACTACACCTGCCCCTATACGAAACCATACATTGAATAAATTCCGAATATAAAAAAGAAAACGACCATATATAAAATGAAACGATTCAAAAAGATACGGTGAAAGATCGTAGACAGTTTCACTAACAATTAACGTCTGAATTAATATAACGAATCTCACGCATTCGAGATGCAGACGATGCATTTAAGATAACGAATGAATATTCTCATATCTGAAGTCTCATCGAACTCGCTTTTTTTCTATGGAGAAATATGTATAGATTACAATACGTTTAATTGGAGGAAAATGTATGTAAGCTCTTTCACCGGCTGGATTTATTGGCGATTAAGTTGATATGTCGCGATATTTTATAATGGGACAGATAAAAAAAACAATGGATTCTCATTATTTCGTAATAAATTTTATTCGAATTTTCACCGCAACTTTCATCGTGTGCGGAAAATGGACGCGAATTTCTTTCGAACAATATGGATATTATGTTACGCGGAAATTCGAAACCGCAGCTTAGTACGACTTCCAAAGCAAAACAACGCGTTAATTATTTTATGAACAAAACAATGATTATTATTATTTTTTTGTTATCTGATAATAATGATTAAAATCGGAAAGATAACTCCGTTATAGATTACTTTCTCAGTATAATATATTGATATACATCTAAAATTTTTAGATCAAGGTTTCAATATAATTTCATCAAGATTCGAGATAAATATTTCATTGATTACATTGTTTGCATCATTTCTATTACAAAGTTATTTTTTTGCTGTATCACGTATAGATAAATTATTTTATATTTGCATTTAAACGGAAGCTGCTTTCGAATTTTTTCAACTTACATTGATTCTATTGGAAAATTTTGATGCAATCAAATCAACCGTTTGCTTCTTTATACAGTCATGGCAATAATTGCACCTAGAATCAGGAAGAGACATCAACGCGTCATTAGATACGATGCTATTGCATAAAACTGGTAAATCCGGTGGACATCCGTCGTTTGCCGAATATGGAAGCGTTTGCCGTTTTAAAGTGCGCAAAATTACGTCATTTTTTGCAATTAAATAACTTTTCTTTGACACCGATGCGCGTTCCAGATTTCCATTCGAGTGATGTGCGTATACGCATGTGGAACAATTTCTTTTGCTATTCTCTTATTTGTATATTGACGTTGATTTATTAGTGCAATTGCATCTGTCATCGTGTTCATTTCGATTTTGAACTAAGCAGTTAATTTTCGAAGTATGTATATTTGATTATCACTGTCTTAAAAGTAAAAGAGTTAAAAAGGACAATATTTTTGGTATTTTTAAAACTCAATTTTCTTAGTCAAAAATATACTATCACGTTCGTCTATTGGTGATATAAATTGTCGCTCAAGTTTGTTGAATTGTTCATTTGTATATGAGAACAAAAATATCAATTTCTATTCAACTTTCATTTGAATTTAGCTTTAATAAGGGACGGTTGAACGAACCCAAAGACAACAAATTCGCAAACTCTCACGAGGTCGTAATCACTCCAGCATAATTACGATAATAATACATCGTTTTTTCTTCCATTTTTACTTTTTTTCATACGAAAATATTAACCGTTTAATGCGGCATTGTTCCGAAGCGCATTCATTACCACTATTTGCGTATCGTGCGAATGCGTTTTGCGTATACAAAAAGCGCGCCAACTACGATCGCCGTTAATTACGCGTTCAATTATAGTTTCGACCTTTTTTGTGTTCGGTTCATTATGCATTTATTAATGAATTTTTTACCCGACTTTGCAGAAGACTCGGCGCGATGGGAAAAAAGAGGAGATGGAATAGAAAGGGATCGTTCTCAGGCTGTGTCGAACGTCGACGATGATACTCGTCCGAGAGCCGTCGTGACAGCAACAGCGGCCAATAACAACGAGAAAACGTCGGGGGAATATTGATTTGGACGAAGATGGACGTTTAGAAAGTGTCAAGTTTTGTGTTCGGAGTTCGCAAGTTCGAAACGTGACGTGCGCCCCTGCGGAAAGTGACTGATTGTTCGTAACAAGTGTCCGTGATAATTCGCACGCCGGTCGTGTCATAAGTCGATTTCGGTTTGTTTTTGTGTAGTTGGTTGTCTGCGAATAATACAGGTGAGTTATATTTTGAATATGCAGTGTTTGATTTGATATTTGATTTTTTTTAAATTTTATATTAATAGTATATAGACCTGATGTTAATAACATCGGCTGTGGATTTTTTGAGAAACGGAAAACGATAAAATGTGAAAACCCGATTGTGTGAACCTGAAATTTGTACTCGATTTGATTTGATCATCATCGTCATTATTAGTATCGTTCATTCGGGTCGTTCATTTTAAAGTCGCGAGCGTCATTGAACAGATACACAGATACACAGACGCACAGATACCCGCTATTATATATAGGGGATTACATTTTTTATTATTAATATTTTTATATATTATATTATTTATAATTATTTTTTCGATTGTTCAAATATCAATATTAAGTTCAAACGAATTATCACTATTTTTTTTTTTAATTAAACATAAATCACATTCAAAAGAGAAAACAACTATTATAAATTGATATCAAATGTTTATGCCGATAATTACTATGGTAAGTCATTAGAAATTTTAAATTTATGCGCTAAATCAAAGTTTTTCTCATAAAACAGGATTATTTTAATTATTTGAAATTGAATGTATATACATATTCAGTATATACATTCAATTCACATATATATAATAATAATAATAATAAAAAAATAAAAACAATAATAGTATATAATTCAATATACATTATTCACTAGTTTAAAGCTAGTGTTTATTGTGCATGAATAACGAACGGGCGATCAAATTTACTTTAGTATTAATTAATCGTTTGTGTATTCCCAAGATTTGAACTTGGTTTATTATTGAATATCATATATAGAATTGCATTGTGTATATTTGCTTAATGGGAATAAACATAAAATATATTTACAATGTCTTAGAATCTTCATAATTACAATTTTTGGTGGTGCACAAATTCACCATTGTTTTATAATTAAAGAGCAATCAATTTCTTATCTCTCAATCAAATTCTCATAGAAAAAACTTGATACGTCTCTAATAATAGATAATAGATAATAATAATATATGGTTCTCAGGAAGATCCATTTCAAGGTGAATGCCTTGTAATATGCGGTACTCAATATTCAAAATCTCAACTACAGTACGGTTAATTACACGTTTTTTCCTAATGCTACCTTGCATTTTGATTTTCAGACAAGATGAAACTCAACGTATTTAGACGGTGTATGATATTCGCAACGTTTTTCGGTTGTTGCCTAAGTGGTGCATTGTTAGCTGGTGCCTTGGGCACACCGAGATGGACTGAAGCTGCTGCTACCAGAGCCCCTACAGCTTCTAGCCAAGGTCGATTACATTTTGGCCTTTTTCATGGAACCAAAGACCTAAATGTAGCATATGGATGGCGTACACAACACTTTAGTGGTAAGAAAATCTTCAATGTGTTATTTATCATATACTTTTTGAAAGTGAACTATCATAATTTGTTCATAATAATTGGATTTGTTTATTTAGTTCCAGTATTAGTACGTTCTGAAACTGAGTTACTTCATCCAGCTGCATGGTTAGCAACTATAGCCTGTGTCGGAGCTGGATTAGCACTTGCAGCTTTGGGTGCATTCTTTGCAGCAGTAAATACTGCAACAACACCATCATCAAAACTAGCAGCTGTTCCAGGACTTTACCTTTGGAACTCTTTAGCATGTAATTATTTTAAGTTTGTAAAATAGTTGATAACTAATGTGAGTTATTCAATAAAATATTGTTGTTTTGCAGTACTGGTAGATTTAACAGCTGTCGGGCTGTGGGTATTTGAATATTATACAAAACTACAGTACAATGTTTTGACAAAAGAAGATCAAGCAAATAAATGGTCTTCTGAGGGAATGGCTGATTTTGGAAGATCATTTTGGTGAATATTACACAATATACATATATTTTTTTACTAAAATAAATTAATAGTCGCGAACAAATTAAAATATTTTTTTTATTTTACTTCTACAGGTTTGTTGTTGGAGCTGCTATAGTTTCTGCTTTGAACATTATCAGCATAATGATAGCCATGGCAGATGATCGTGACCGAGATCCTATTGCACCGATGATTGAAGAAAAAACTAACGGCGCCATAATGTTGTACTAATTTTTCATGTCATTGTCGAAATGACCAGTAATCATTTATGTACAGTGCTTAGTTTTTAATCAGATTTTGCATTATTGTATTTTTGGAAAAAAAATAATACAATGTAATTAATTGATCAACGAAATATTATAATTAAACCGTAGTGCCATTAGTTTAAGATCATGATATTATTTGAAATCACATTGTATGTTTATAAATACACATTATTATCTCTTGAAAATGTTAAAGTATTTATAAGCTATTTACTTGCCAAAAACATACTTTCAAAAATTTAATTGTCACTTAGTTTTTTCAATTGTCAATTGAATTTATTATATACATCTAACATTTATTGTTGAGATCTGAAAGAACTGATAAATAAGTGAGTTTATATTTAATAATTTTATAAAATTTAGGCTTAATTCATCTGTGAAAGTATATTTTACAATATTTATACAGTACAATATATATATTTTATATTAATATAATTTTTTTTGCCTTATTAGGACTAAATTAGTATATAATACTTTTTAAATAGTATTTTTTAACGATTAACAATGAATTTTACTTAATTAATTTAACTATTTGTAAATAAAACATGTAATGATTATTAATTATTATAGTAATATTCGAATATTATTTTTTATATGACAACTCAAAAAAATAATGCATCAATACATACTCCAATCGATAACCAAGTATTGTATTTATTATGCGAACTTAATTATTTACCAAACGAATTTCTCAAATAAAGCAGATTCGATTGAATAATTCAATTTTTCATTTTCACACATTTCCACGCGGCGAACAAACGTACAGAATAACACATTTTTTTCAATATCCGGAAAAGCGCGGAAAATTCGCGATCGGCCGAGCGCATTTTTTTTTCAACATTATTATTATCCCCGATGGGATGAGTCGGAGGATTCGCATCGTATCCTGTAATAACAATTTTTTCGTGTTATTCAGTCGGGGAAACTCGTCAAAAGTTTAACTCATTCTGAAGTTGTGCGGCTAGATCAGAAGTTATTTTATTAAAAGTTCTATAATAAATTTTATCAACTGCGCGTTCGGATAAAAAATGATGCGCGTCAGAAGGCGTAGGGAGCTTTCGAAGATCGGCTAAGAAGTGCCCGTCGAAAGTTTGCCGAAATTGTTTGTTCTTGATTGTGTTATTGTTGTTGTTATGTGGAGGTTGAGTCGTTATGTTTGATACGATCGGAATTTGATATTGCCATTGAAACTCGATAGGTTTAATTGAATATTTCGAATTGCTGTAATTCTAATGGAATGGGGCATGGGATTATTAGGCGTTATTATATGAACAGATCTAATGAATAATATTAAGAATGATTATTATATAATTGTTTTGAAGGACCGTATTGGTGATAGAATAAGTAAATGAAATTGCTTATATTATATATTGAATATATATTATTTATATTCAAATTGGTTTTAAATTGTAAAAAAATTAATTTTTAATTCATTCAAGAATAAAATTTCTCGTGAATTTTTGAATTCGTATATAAATATTTACGGATGAACGATAGTGTCACGTACCTCAAAATAATTGGATACTCGCAAAAATTAATAGGAACAATTTAAACGTGCATCAAATAAAATAAATGTGTATTAAATAAAACAAGTGTGCATTAAAAAAAATAATGTGTGCACTTTGCACGAGCATTGAAACATGTGTATTAGAAAAAATATCTGTACCTTAAAAATTAATTATTTTCAATTCCTCGAAATGATTTAAATCAGAGACAAGAACGACTAACGAACTCGAAGACACAAACACATCATCTAATTACAAACCGACGTACGCGTATTCTTCCGAACTTCGCACTACCGAAAATTGCAAATTCACAACCCAATTACCATCAATCTAATTCGCGCACACACTCCGTGCAATATCAATTTAATCACGAATCCGACAACACTTCAAAACACAGCCTCGAGGCACTAGAAAACAATAAAAGCACACGAGCCCGGCAATAAAACGCGCAAGCACAACGGCAATGGCGGCACGAAGAGACCGTGGGCGAGTAAAGCTTGCATAAAGAGCTCAATATTTGCCGTTGTTTAATGAAATTGCTTTCGTCAACGGGCTCCTTGCCACAAAAATAGCCCGTGGCAAATTACAAAGGCACTCCTCGGCTCCTTTGCACATATATGCTAGAAGGGTCAGGTGTGGGAGAGAAGCGCGACGGGTCAAGAGTGGCTCCGAACTTGAGGAGTTCTCGAGGACCTTATTTGCGGTGCAGACGCTAGAAACTGTATTGCATGAGCGTGTTTAGATAAAGATTTCTTTAGTTTTTTGCTTTTTTGACGTTGAAATGTAGGGTGGTTAAATTAAGCTTTAAGCTCAATGGATCTTTCGTATTATTTAGTATAGTATATAGACCCGATGTTAATAACATCGGCTGTGGATTTGTTAAGAAACGGAAAACGATAAAATGTGAAAACCCGATTGTGTGAACCCGAAATGTGTACCCGATTTGAATATTTAATTAATAAAATCAAAATAGTTCATTTGTTATTTGTTTGTGACACATAGGCAAAGCCAGTAGTTAGTAGGTAATAAGCATCATATTATAGACGTTAACTGTATACGCAAAAAGACCATATTAGAATATCTAAAGTTAGCGTCATTCGAACACACAGACACACAGAAATCCATGATTATTATATAGGAGGTAAAATAATTTAGATGTCTTAGGTGCACTTTAAACTCGCGCGATTAACCGCAAATAGAGGTGTACGATGCGTAATGAGCGTTGTGTGGATTTTTGTAATGTACGATTATTATAATGATGACAAAAATCCGGCTGTTTGATTTGGGGTCTTGTCGATCGGAGATACATTAAACGTATTACTAAATATGTGTATTTTTTACTTATTTGAGTCAAATTTGTACTCAATTTGAAAACGATCGTTCTTGTGACGAGTTTATGATTGGATTGTAATTGACTAGTTTTAAAAATTGTGTTTTTTTTTTGTTTTTCAGATCGCCTTTGCGTCATCGGAAGGCCACTGCATCTGGTACGATGGATGTTATGTTGATAATGGAAAAATTAAAAATTGTTATTATGATGGACCCGCAAAACCTTTGGACATCGAAGGACAAGTAAGTCGATTTTGATTTAAAATTTAAATTTGATCTTTCGAATATAAGAGAAACGACATATATTTAAATTTCATGTTAGATTCAAAAAGATTGATAATATCAACTAAAAAAGATTCAGTTTAGAGTTATTGTTTGACATACAAATAAAATAATTTTTTAAATACATTTTTCAAAAGCTTCCAAACAAGTTTCTGATCCCAGTTCCAAAGAAATTTAAAAAGCTTGAAATATTTCATTTGATCGATCGTTCCTTCTTTTCATACCACCATTAGGAATTCAGACACGCACAAAGTCACCTCCAGATCCAATTCGAAAATAAAAATAAAAAAACCACCATACAATGTCATTTTCACGTATACAGTGCCGTTAATCGTTGCATTTTGTATCGGGAACGACCCATTTGCAATTCTTATGCGTCGCTTATCCCGCGCGAGACATATGCCGGACAAAAAAACATATTGTTTTCGTCCTCATGATCTATTTATCGATTATCTGCATATATTTCTGATCCGGTCAAGTATATGCGCATAATTTTCCACGACCCCCGTCTGGAGGACGCAATTTTCTATATGGAATTTTCGTGCCGAATATGCGCGGTGAGGTTTCGATTACACGCCTCGTCCGCAAAAGGTTCGTTACGAAATGCCAACGAAACCTTATAGTAAAATGTGTCACGGACTGACGAAAAAAATGTATGGTGTGAATAATAAGCGTGTACTACAAATCGTGTTTGCTTTCCAGTTGTTACGTGCATAATATGTGCATTAGGAAGTGAAAAAAAAATTGTAGTCGACGAAAATTTCACTGACGGTCGTCCCCTTGGAGGTTTCGGAATTATCGATGTGTTATTTATCTATCGAATATTGCGTTTTTGCCGCTCGAATATTATTAGATTTTTGCGACTCGGGCTAAATATATTCTAGTTTTAGTTCAACCCTCAAATTCGCAATGTGTTTCGAAATAATATTTTTATTTTAGAGTTCGTAATGATTCTTCGTGTCGATGCAATTGTCGTGATAATGAATATAAATTACATATAATGATTACGTGGTTCGGTAAAGAAAAGTGAATAATTTGTTTGATTTTGAACTCTGTACTTTTGTTGAGTCATTAAATATTTTTTTAAAAGGTATTTAAATACACTTATTCTTTGTTAGTGAACGAGATTCTCATATATTTTTATTTTGTAATTAATTCATATTAATACCGTGCTTGCGACTGCATGAATATTAATCAAACATATTTATATTATAATCAGTACTCGTCATTGAATTTACAATAAAAATTATCTAGGCAACGTATTTCTAGATATGACTTCACAACAAAAATTATAATTGATCTCGGTAAAACTTTTAAAAACTATAATCTTAGATTACAGCAAAAATCCCAGAAAGTTTCACATTTGCAAAATTTACAATCTTTGATCCGGGCTACAGGTTAAACCACGATAATTTTCACTGTAAACACCGAACCAATCAAACAAATTTACACTCCGAATTGACTACAGTCGTTAATTTGCGACGCAACATTCCTGAAAAGGAATTCCAGCTTCAATGGCACCTTGACCACAAATTCGCACAACGACCATTGCAGATCGCCGCAAACCTTCCTGAAACTCAAAAGAACCGAACCGAGGCTGGCTCAAATCCAACGAGGTCCGTATTTCGGAAAATCCGGATACGAAAACGAAAAAAACATCATCGGCCCCCAACAGACTACGTCAATCGTTCGCACTTCAGAATTTATTTTGAATTCGTAATGGACGACTCGTATAAATATGAAATTCACGTATAATATCTCCGATTCGTATTCGCGCTGTTTTTGTCCGTCGGTCCGGTTCGTATTTGAATTTGTGATTTGTCCGCTTTTTGTGGATGCAGTTCGAAACTTATCCATGTTTTTTCATCGGAACGATTAGAATTTTCTTATTCACAACACCCGATATCCTTGAGTTTGGATCTAATTCTGTTCAATATGTAAATATTGATCGTTTTGAGTAATATCAAAAAACGAAACCGTATAAACAGTCGCATTCATCGAATCGCTTCTATTGCGAAACTCGTGCAATTGTAAACGATTAGAACAAAATGGCGCAACAGGTTACTGCGGTTCGCGGTTTATCTACTCCATTTCCGAAAGCGTATTCGCCGCATCTCTATGTACTTTATTTGACCCCTTTCACGGATGACCCTCGCTACTTTATCGGCCCAAAAACAAATCCTGGCAAAATCGAAAACGCCATTTCGAACCCGCAGAGTCGCGCGCGGGTTAACTCGCCCCGTATTGATTTTCCCGTCGCGACGACCCGTCAAGGTTGCACGTTTCCACTCCCTCGGAAGGTTAGGATATTACGTGTATTTATAAAGCCGAATATTCGGTAAATATACGGTAAATAAAAGAGGATGATGGCTGCGGCGTTTATAGGGTCCTTCGGGTTCCGGATATTGACGCGCGTTTGTAGGAATTCGCGTATTTCGGATTCGTCATGCTTTTCGTTTGAATCTTATCGCTCGTTTGATAAGGAATACGTCAGACCTTTGAACGGTTGATAATATATATATATATATTTTTTACTGTTTTTTTTTTATTCAAGACCTGGTTTTATCAAATTTTGTTGTAATCTATATTGAAATGTTCAATTGATTTTTTATTAAATCTCTTATGAAGTTCGAATAATAATGAAATATTTTATAGCATGCCCTATCTGGTATTAAATCTTATTTTTATAGTTTAGTGTTGTTTCGAATCATATATAATTGTGGATTGGTAATTTCAGTTTAATGAAAACGTATTCGATTTTGTATTTTAATTGCGGCAATGTTCCAATTTTTCACGTGATATTTTTTCATTTTCCGAAACAGTTCATTTCGATCGTTAGTCACTTTTTGAGTGCGTTTAAAAATTCGGAACGTTTCCAAGTGGGATACTGGAAGCGAACAAACGTAATAAAAATGGTTATTGCAATCGTATAAATGTATAATAATAAAAAAAGTGTTATGTATCGGATATTTATTTAATTTATTTTACGACAGCCTTTTGCTTTTTTGTTTGTTAGCGTTGAAGATTGGTGTTATTTTTTAGACCTTCGAATGTCAATTGTGGTTTTAATCTCTGCCAAGTTTCACAGTTGTTAAATGTGACGTAAATTTTTTTGAATTTCGATGGAAAATTTAGTTTTTTCACGCGCGTGTTTACATGCATGCGGATATAAACATGTGTAATTCGGGAACTTACACCTCCAGAAAGAAAAACATCTGGAAAATTTGGGTAATACTGTTATTCAATACACGAAAACTTTGAAATTGAAATTTTATTCAAATATTCCAGCGGCTACACGTTTCTATAGAATGGAGAGCATTTCATTTCTAATTTCGAATATTCTCGAATTGCGTAATTTTCTTGCTCAGGTGCAAAATGCGAAACAGGTACCCTTCAAAATAAACGTACACTTAAATACAAGTTTTCGATACTTTTTTCGTAATTGCGTACGAACACGCTATATTAACTGCTCAAAAGTATTTGCTCGCTCAAAAAATGAAATTTCATATATTGGTCGGATTAAATTAATCATAAAATTTTTGCAATATCTGCCATACCCAGTTTTTTTTCAATTGCTGTTTCGCAACTTTTCTATGTTTTGTTTATTTGAAATTTTGTACCATTCGTCGAAAAAACTGATAAAATAATTATTTTCTAGTTGTCATTTCTAAAATTTTTCCAATTAATGAGAGTATTTTAGAAGTACATACGTAATAACTTTTGGTTATACAAAATTCAAAAGTATGCAAAAGTAAATACTTAAGAACGGTGATGTATATTTTTTTCTCACTTCTGGTTCGAAAGCAATTTTCTTGAGAAAGGTTAAGCGATTGCTGGGTTCGATGTCGTCGTTTAATATTCGAAAAAGTGGCTCAAGGACGAACACTGTTTTTCCCCCGATTTATTTTCCGACGAATTTAGTTTTTTGCCTTTCTTTCAAAATTCCTTATTCCACTTCTTTCAATATTTTCGTATTTGATTTGTGCAAACGTTTGCTTTTCTATATCAACAAATTTTTCAAATATATTTTTCTCGCAGTTTTTCCTCCCCAATTATATTGAAATAGATTTTCCCCCTAATTACAGTTCATTATTTCGCGTTTTTATTTTAATTGTAATTATTATATTATTATATATATAGTTTTGAAATATTATAATCGGAAAAAATCATTTGATTTCTATCGGTTGAATTGCCATCATTATACTAATACACACTAGTTTTGATAGCTATCTTATATGTATAAATAGATACGTGAATTTAAATCGTCTGATGATAATGGTTTTTAATGCGAAAAAGATGTGCAATTTAAATTTTATTATTTTTATACATTTATTTTTTTAAATTGTATAGTCCTTATTGTTAGACTTAAAAGGAAATTTTATTTTGCGTTTTCCATGGTCACTAATGTCAGATAAGTTTAGCAACCTCGAATATTCTTTACATATAAATAAATATTTGACTAAACTTCTTCACTAACTCATCGACAGTAAAATGCATCTATTATACATAAAAACGTAATATTTTCAAATATTATCTGAAATTCATCGAAAAACTTTCACTTCAACGTACACCACGATTTAATTAACCACAATCGCAAAACGCATTGTTTACTTAGTATATTTTTGTATCAATTTCGTAAAAGTTGGCAAAGGCTATCTCCAATTTGCGAAAAACAACATGCAATGCTCATTTTTAATTCGCGTTAATATTTCCTCGCGATATCAATTTATTCATTATGCAATTTCGTTCAGCCTTCACCCGACGAATGTTGACTCCGTTTTATAATTTTGCGCAAATATCAATTCGACATTGATACATGACCAGAATTTTACAAGAAGCGCAAGATTTTTTACCGTCATGTTTATTTTCCCACAACTCCAAACGGTCCGAATCCCTCAACTGCACAATCGACTGCATTCGTATCGAAATCGAGTTTTTCCTCTTTTTCGAAACACACGCACATACACACACACACACACACATACACACGCACACACACACATACACACGCACACACACACATACACACGCACACACACATACACACGCACACACACACATACACACGCACACGCACACACAAACAAATGGATATCGACCGAGTCAGGTGACGTATCGCGTCACGCAGACGTGAATCACACCAGCGTTGTTTGAGTCATGTCGTCATCGAAGAGCACCAAGGCCCTAGGCGGACGGCCGCCGCGATGCCGTCGCGATGGCCGTTGCATGCTGGCGAATGTCAGCTTTGTTGCTTTCGCTGTTGAATGTCATGCGAGTGTATTGGCGGAGGCGTGGGCGTGTATGTTTTTGCGAAAATAAACGCGGGGCTCGGGCTGCTGATTTTGGATTTGGAAAGTTGGCAAATTTGTGATTGAGTGCGATGGTGGGTTTGTTTCACTGGAGGATTGAGGCGTTAAAAGTATTTTGGGGGCTTAATTATTACGTATATAAATATACAGAGTCTGGTTTCAAACCTGTTTATCGTTACAAAATATTGCGCACCAGGAATTTTTGATCTTTATTATCACGTAAGACCAACGGTCTCGCCTCGTCTGTCAAACTGGTGGTCGTTGCGATCGCAAAAGTGGTCAGCGAGGGCGCAGTTTGCTCAGTCTTTTCCTAGTAGTCATTGCGATTTGCTTTGTGGGGAGTCAGCGAGCACAAAGTCTAGCTCATAAACTTGCGTACCGTTGGTCTGAGAGCCTCTTCCATTGGCATGGACGGATTGGCTCTTATGGTACATGTCCCTTATCGATACTAGTTTGGCTCTCGGATAAGGTATATAGCCTAGACCAAACTTCGGCAACTTATGACCCGCGGGTCATTAAGTGACCCGTTTGATTATTTCAAGTGACCCATTAGATCATTTATTATTGTTAATTAATTATTTTCACAATAAAATTTATAATATTATCCATTAAAAACTGTTTCAAAATATACCTACTGACCCAAAACACTTCATAAGAGTCAAATTTTGGTTGCTTCTGACCCGCGG
>JAOXNN020000086.1:373437-399765 GCA_028571205.2 Hydropsyche betteni
CGTTGATTGGGACGTTTTGAATCAAATTGTTTTTATGGGGTGATCGGTCGAAGGATATATGGGGGGGGCAACTTTTTTTTTTTTGTGGATCGTCCCGTTTTGGATTCTGACAAATATAACCACCCTATTTTAATGATACGAAAACCTCCTCGACAAAAAAGTATTTTTTTTATAAAGCAGGGAAAAATTTATTTTAAGACCGTCCCGTTTTAAGTTCTGAGAAATGTAGTCACCCTATTTTAATGATAAGAAAATCTCCTCGACAAAAAAATATTTTTTTTTATATAGCAGAGAAATTTTTTTTGTGGACCGTCCCGTTTTGGGTTCCGGGAAATATGGTCACCCTATTTTAATGATACTAGAAACTTTCTCCACAAAAAAATACATATACATGCCAATTTTCATGGCGATCGGTTGAACCGTATTGGAGTTATACGGCATTAAACATACAAACATCCATGATTATATATTGTTCAATATAAATTATCGGATGTAAGATTGAGTTTTCAAAGTTTTTAAAGTATATATTAGAATTTATATCTGTTCAATTTTTGTATGAGAAACTTTCAATATATAAATTTTTCATATAAAAGATAGATAATGGTAATAAATAATAAAATGAAATATTTTCGTATACAATTTTAAACTTTTTATACATGATTTGAAATTGTTTACGAGCGCCCCCATATGTATTTTATTATTTAATAAATTATAAATGGCCCTAATAGTCTTTTCAAGGTTATAAAGTTTGTAGTTGAGTTTGAAAACTGTACATACGCAAAATAATTCTCTCATCAATCATAGTCAGTTGAAATTTATGAACTTTTTCATCTGAAACTTAATTGAGATTACAGATTAAATAAATTATAAAATATACAAAGATACATTATTATGAGCCTCTAAATTTACATAATGTCTCCCCAGGGCCACATATTCGCATTACTCTTTATATGGGTCATCAGAATTCCTTGATCTAAAAACAGAACAGTACAAACAACGTATGTCAAAATAACATAAAAGACCACATAAGAATATTTAAAAATAAAATAAATTTTCTAAGAAAGCGATGCTGTTGACATGACGCTTTTGATGAAAATATCTTCCTCCTATAATGCACAAAAAAATATTGAAATGATATGAAAGACAAATCGTTATTTATGAAAATGACATATTAGATATGGCTGAACAATAAAATAATAAGATTGTTTCCTAAAAAAACTCTGATTTGTATTTTGCCTATTTTTAAATTGGTTCATAAATATTGATTTCAACGATGATGCAATCATTAAAAACGCCCAGAATTCTTTCAAGTTCATAATCAAAAAGAATAGGCGAATAATTTTAAATATTAATCTCATAATTCTCAACTCTTACATTTATAGTATACATTTATGATTTGGGTCATTAAAAACACCTCCAAAAATAGAACGAAACGATCCGTCTGTCCGAAAAGGCTAAAAAAATGATAATTTTAAATTAAGTAGGATTCCGCTGAAAGGGACGCTTGTCAACGAGGTCCTTTGCTTATTATACGCAAAATTCGCTGTCGGAAGGGACTTTCCCGCTTTCCGTACATTTGTTATTATTTATAGCATTTATGTTAGGCTTATCCGATGGAAAGCGGCTTGGTACGGTCGCAAATGTTGTCAGATAATAAAACAATATGAAAAATTCATTTCAGATGCGTATGTGTGTACATTTTTTATCGGACGCATGAAAAAACGAACGTTATATTTATTGTTATAGCAATGTACGATTTTAAGCACACCAAAACTAATTTTTACAAAAAATGCGTTGTTTTTTCCTTTCAAATTGGTTTGTAATAAACCAATCGGATTAGTAAAAATATTTCATCATTTTATATTTGTGATACATATTTAACATTGGATATGGACTCGTTTAAAGTTTCGAGGACGAATTTTTCCGAACCGTTCAAACGGAAAAGTTGACGTTAAAGAAATTTCATCAATTTGATGGCATGCTAAATTGGACTATCACATTAAAATAAAAATAAATGTATGTATAGACACAATAAAAATGATAAAGAAAGAATTATGAAAGTTAGCAAAACGCGAACCGCTTTCGCGTCAAATATTAAGTTATCTCCAAAGTTTTCTTATTGAATCGTCGTCTCGACCGCGCCAATTTAATCCATTAAGGAAAGCTTCAATTT
Source organism: Hydropsyche betteni (assembly GCA_028571205.2). NCBI lineage: Eukaryota > Metazoa > Arthropoda > Insecta > Trichoptera > Hydropsychidae > Hydropsyche > Hydropsyche betteni. The sequence continues at coordinate 375,611 of JAOXNN020000086.1, forward strand.
GAAGGGATAACTTCGACAACGTTTAAGACAACCACTGCCTACTCTGCTACAGCCCTTAATTTGAAAATAAACCTGCTGCGATTAAGGGAAAAATTCGCAAGGGAATGAATTCGTCAAGGATCGCCCGTCACAGTGGCACTCGTTTTGATAAGTGTTGAAATTTTGATGATCCGTTTTGATTTTAATTAATTGATCAAATTATTTTGATGTCGTTAAAATATTTACGTTGATTTTATTCAATGAAATGTTGTTAATTTGAAATTTGATTTGCAAATACTTGAACAAAAGACGTTCGAATTTCAAATTCTACGAATTTTTATTACTTAAATAATATATTTTGAATTTAATATTTATTGAAGTAGTCAAATTGTGCTTTAATTTATAATTCTTATTGTTTAATGAAAAGCTTTAAATAGTTTTAGTATTCAATTTTTTAATCAAAATTTATCAATAGAATACCATAACATAGTCTGGTAAATAAAACTCAATTTCATTTCAAATCATATAATATATATTCAAATCAAAACATGAACTATCGAATTCTAAAATTTCTTTGAAATTCAGCATTCAACTCAATACGTTCCCGATCAATATCGACATTTTTGCATCTGAAACCGTATTCGGTAGCTTTCAGCATTTCAGGTAACCGAAGTCGACTTGACCCACTTAATGAAAAAGCAGCATTCTCAAAATATCGCGAATTGCATGTCGAATTTTCCCGATAGATATTAAATTCTTTATTACATCGTTTAGAAACCACTCTCATATTGAAATAGAATGAATGCAACGGCACTGCGCATTCCAATAAATTTATGAATAAATTCGTTGAATATTTCGATAAAATAATTTTTATGTGTTTGTATATATGTATATATGTATATTTATCTAAATATATAAAAATGAATGTTTTATATTTGTTTGTTTGTATATATATTTGTTTGTTGCCGTATTACTCCAATAGGGTTTGACCGATCGCCATGAAAATTGGCATGTATATGTATTTTTTTGTGAAAAAAGTTTTTAGCATCATTAAAATAGGGTGACTATATTTCCCAGAACCCAAAACGGGACGGTCCGCAAAAAAATGTTCCCCCCATACATCGTTCAACCGATCACCATTTAAAAAATGATTTTATTTAAAACGCTGAGTCCCGAGCAACACCGGATACTACCGCTAGTAAATTTATACAATTCGTTTTATTTCAACATTTGATTTTCAACTCTCATACAAGTTTTCGATTGCGTATATTAAACGAAATTAGAAGAAAGGTTGTATTTACTTATCGTTAGAATTTGCCGCGAAGTTTCCGAAATTGGATTAAATCGTTTTCGCCGTAGTAATTGGCTCGTTTCGAATAATAACAAATTAAATCGTTTGATCGGCTTTCTTCGAGCGAATTTGCGTTTTCGCGGTCCGTCGGCGTTTCGAATTCGCAAATTTTGAAGTCGTTCTTCTTTGTCGGATTCAATTCGCTTGTGTTTTTCGATCGCGCATACTAATTGATTTATTATTAGCTTTTGCATCGAACGTGCCCGATTCAATTTGGCTTTTCGAATGATAAATGAGCGCCGGATGGAAATCGTGTTATGATATAATAATCTGCAACTAACATATGCTTCGTGTGCAAAGTAATAAATTGATGATAAATTTATATGTTATGAATAATATGATTTGATGACTACTTTTATTAATTTGACAATTTTATATTTCAGTTGTTATAATCAGATTTTACACAATTATTTTAATTAAATTTTATAATTAATATTTTGGTTAAACAGTTATTTCATTTAATTTCCTGCATTTCATGTTTCACTATACATATCTTGTTATAATATATTCACAGAATTTGAATTCGAATATCAAATCAAATTAATATGATACGAGTTTCATGTTAGATTTTGTTCAATTTAGTATTTGCTATATGAAAATTTCAATTTGCGACCCAGTTTCAGTTTATATACAGACGAATGCATATCAATATTTGGCTTTCATCCATTTAAAAATTTGATATTCGAACGGCTACGGTATATAATAGTTTTTCATTATTTTGGTGAAAAATTAGCGTCAAATTTCCATTGTCAGTGATACTGAAAACGAGTGACGCTTGTCTTTAAACGGATCGAAGAAGACGTCAAAAATTTCAAAAATTCGCAAACGAAGCCTTCTCGCGAATCCCATAATCGTTTTGCCAATTGGATGGAAATTGGCTCAATTGGCGAAAAATACGCCGACGATGGAAGATTCTCAACATAATGACCTATCGAATTTGTGACGCACCTTCTATATGAAATCAATATTAATTATTCGAACCGTTCATTAGAAAGGGTTCAAAATTAAGGTGTACTTTGTACACAGTATCCTAAAACAATAGAGTTAAACTCATTAAATTTAAAAAACTTTTTCCATATACGATTTTAACTGAAATACAAAAAAGTTCAAAAAATACAATTTTCCACAATCATCCAAGTCACTCTTATATAATACATAAATATTATACGTAATAACTTAACCATTCATTCCACACATCTATTGATCGTTGAAACACATAATAACTGGAACGATTAAAGCAAATCTGGACTTCGATATGAGTCAACGTCGCCATAATAAGCTGACGGTTCGGTTTCGCTTTGAAGCATGCGATAACACAAAGGCTTTATTGTTTAAATCGAAGGCTTTGTTGGAAGGCGTAATCGAAACCGGCCATCGGTTGACCGAAGCTGTTAAAACTTTGTCCCCGCTTAATCTTTTCAGGAAATTTCACTATTTTTTATTTTTATTTTACAATTAGAGCTCAATGACTAATTCTGTAGTTTAATATATATTATAATATATTGAAGATTAATTTACTTTTCTGCATATTATAAATTGTTCAACATTGAATTTCAAAATATTTTTAAGCACACTTATTTGTAAATTCAAAGATTCTTTTCAAAAACTCTTTGATTAAAATTTTATCAATGCGCTTAATGGCGTACTTATTAGAGTTGTTCGCGCGTTCTTTGCATTCTTGGCGGATTGGAAGAATTGTAATTTCAATACAGAAAAGCCTCTTTTCAGGTTCTTTTGTAACACACTGTACGTTTTATGCGTTCGCACATTCCACATAATTAATGGTAACGTTGAACAAAAAAAGCGCTCCTCCCGTATAACCTTTTACGCAATTCGCGCTTATAAAACCGCTAAAAGCCAAGTGCGTTTGTTTCGCTTGTACTTTTTTTCAGTCCGGGCTTACATACACTCACATGTGTTTTACGAACATATAAAAATAAATATTATACCTTTTTTCAATTTTAAAATCCGCTTAAAAAGGTAGCAAAGTCTGCAGAATGACGATTGGTACTAGTTCAAAAGTTAAAAATTAAAATTTATTCTTCTCGTTCGAGTGAAGTATTATTTGAAGTTTTTCTTACTAGACCTAGTTGATTCAATTCAGAATTCTCCTTCTGTTCTCTTCCGATTAAAGACGTTCTTATTTGAAATTTTAAAATTATATTTTTTATTATATTATAATGCCCAATTTTCGAGTTGAATCAACGCAGCGTTTCAAAGGGGTTGCAGAATAATTTAATTGAAATGAAAATTTTCTGAAAGCAAAGAAAGACACTCTGAAAGTTTGATTCGTTAAAATTCCCAGAGAATAAAAATTATTTTTATGAGATAAATTAATATGAAGATAATCAACGTTAATTTTCATTCTAAAAAAAACTTTTGTCGTAAAATATTCTTCGAACTACTTTTTCAAAATTTAATCTCGATCATAAATCAACCTAAATCAACTGACATATGTATATAGATGATTAAAATTACATTTTGAGCCAGGTCCACTTTTCGAAATCGCGTTAATTATTTCGAAGGCACCCATGTAATTGCGGAGCGTGAAACGTGTGCGGTCATCCATTTTACTCTCGTCGCCAAAAGCGCGCCAAATATGAATATTTCAAACGTTTCCCACCTGGGAAAATGGGCGGGAGGGTTTTGCCAAAACGCCCACTTGTACGTTCGACAAACCACCCTTCGTACTTTGTTCGAAGTAGTGGTGTAGTGAGGGATGTCGGAAGTTTAAGACTTGTCGAAATTTTATTTCAAATATAATAATTTTTAAGTTTTATGAGTGTAATATATTTGTTTTTCAACTCAAGTTTGAAGTATTTGTAAAATTTTATGTGGTTTGAATCTTAATTAAGTTGAATAATTTTATAATAATTTTGAATAATGAAAACATTGAGATTTAACTTATTTTAAACATGAGATAATGGTTTGGAAAGTATAATGTTTCAGCAAAATAATATTATAAAACTCATATCCCCTATCCCCTATCCCTCATATATAATAATGGATTTCTGTATGTTCGTTTGTTCGTTCGTGTTGATGACGCTCGCGACTTTTTTTTCTTTTTTTTATGATGTTGTTGATGTTGATGGTGGTAGTGATGATGGTGGTGGTGGTGATGATGATGATGATGGTGATGATGATGATAATGAAGACGATGACGATGACGATGAAGATGACGATGACAATGACGATGACGTTGACGATGACGATGACGATGACGATGACGATGACGATGACGATGATGAACAAATGTACTGGTTTTATTAATTAAATATTAAATATTCAAATCGAGTACGGGCATTGGGTAGCTTCTACCTCTGACTTCGCGAACTATATGTCTCAAACAAATAACAAATGAATATTTTGATTTTATTGATTAAATATTAAATATGCAAATCGGGTACACATTTCGAGTTCACACAATCGGGTTTCTTAACAAAACCACAGCCGATGTTATTAACATCGGGCCTATATACTAGTATTATAATAAACAAGAATGGAAGATCTCAATATAGCAATGGATGGTAAACAACTACACATAATTACGATATTATTAATCGATACAATATTTTTATTAAATCCAATAATGAACAAAGAATTTCGACTCGACATGAATCGTCTGAAATCGATATAACAAAATCACAATGAAATACACCACTGTGCACGTTTAATAGTCCTCCGCAACGGTGAAATTCACTTTGGTTAGACGTCGGCCAATTTGCACGCTGGCAGGCTTCTAAGCGACCCAACTGAAAAATTAATGAAAGGTCCTGAAACGTGTTTAAGCAACGCCATCCCAACTCTTTGACGACGATCGATGCTCCGGTTAATTAATAATCTGATCGAGCACGACTACAGAATAAGGATGGATGAAATCTTTGAAGTTTTCGTTGGAATTTCATACGGTTAATTATATCGTTTTATTTTTAATTGGTCTTTTATGTACAGTGTTGTTTTTATTAATACGTTTCGAAATATAAAAATATCTGGGAAGTTTCATCTTTGTCTATTTGTTGGTGACAGCGTCTGCGAAGGTTCTTCGAGTGACACCGTATTCCTTTCAACGGTGCTGAAAGGGTGTCCAGAAAGTTTTGAAGAATTCAATGTTTACATTATATATTGAAAGTATAATAAAAATACGTTTTGTGCAAACATTTTTTTCGTATTGAATAACTCAAATGTTTGAACGTTTAGACTTGTTTAATTAGGAAAAATAAATAATTGAATTTCAGTTATATCGGATTTTTCTGTTTACGTTCCCAGTTGAAATTAAATTAACCTTTTTACAAATGAGCATTGACTCTGAAACAATATTTACTCGACTCTTTAAATATTAATTATATAAACACACATTATGAATAGGCAACGGTGGACTATTTATAAGCCGTTCATAACCGAAAAAAAATTCACACATTTTTCCACGAATTACCAACTCATTTTTCCACCAAACATTTTCCAAAACTTAACGCCCGAAAAGCCCAATTCCTATGCATTTCTCAGCAATATTCGTAGCGATGCTCATTGTTACTCATAGCAAATACCATTTTGTTTATCCTACGAGAATATTAGACGGCAACCGTTCGGCTCTATCAATTTGCATATAAATGTCAAACTAACGTTAACACTCACCCGCTATAACAATAACCCGACTGTTCTTATATACGTGTTGTGTAATAGGCTCGGTGGCGTTTTCGCTAGTTATTGTATACAAACCGTAGACAGGGAGCGTTTTGGAGAAAATTGAATTAGCCCGAAGGATCATGATACGTGAAACTAATCAATTTTTTCCTATGAGGTGCTTTTCGTAAATGTTACACGCGAGAAATCAATCGGAATCCTATTAAACGTTTTGTATAAGTACATTCAGTTTATTTTCGAGCATGATTTGTTTCGATCTTGGAATACTAATTGGAAAATTTAATATATAATTTTTGATATAATATAATGATGTAAATAATGCAAGATTTATTTAAAATAATATATAATTTTACCAAATTTTTAACTACAAATAATTGCAGGTTAGCGGCACCTTTCAATTTTATACTTGATAGTAGAAAAATAAACGGCTGAAAAAGATATTTCTTTCCCTTTGAGCTCATAATTAGATGACGGTGCTCTCCCTAATTTGTTGACTTCTATATTTAAATACGTTTTTCTTTTATCACGGTTGTACCAAATATGACATATGCCAATTACATATGTACATATTTAGAACTAAATTATGAGCTTCTGTTTTTAAAATAAAAATATATATAATAATTATAATACATACTATTCGTCATCATCATCATCAATATATAATATGCAAAATGTATTGTATAATACAAAATTCAAGGTTTTCACTATCATTATATTTTCTACAATTTTTTAGAGAAAATAAAATAATTTTAATACATTTTTTTATTAAAATGTTTTTATGTTTTGTGAGAGAAAGTCTATCCTAACCATCGAGGCGTTATATGTTATCCCGTTCCACTAGACTTTATCGTATTTTTCATTTGTTTTTTGTGGTTTTTCATAGCGTGTGTGCAAAACTTCCGTGTTAGATGCCTGAGAAGGATTTAAAGTTGAGAAGCGCGACACAATTTTCCAGAAGGCGAACGAAACTTTCGTATCAGTCTGGAAAAGCATTTGAAACTTCCCACCGCAAAATTTTAAGCTACACGCAAAAGTTGTCAAAAATCTGAAACGAAGAGCAGAGAAAAAAAATCGGAATTCAAGTGTAATTTTTGTACAAAAAATTTATGTGTATATTTATTAATTAATTTTGAATATATCCAATAGTGTATTAAATAGAAAAAAACGACAAAGCTTTTTGTAGATTAATTATTAATAAAAATTCTTTCTATAAAACTTTAATTAAATTCTACAGCATGAGAAGAGGCTTAGACTCATGAGGAGAGACATGAGAAGAGACTTAGAATCAACATTGATATAATTTTCTAAGTAAAATATTACATTTTGTTCCATAGTTGCGGGAACAGAAGCGCCCTCGAAATGTTTAGCATTTAACTTATTAAACGCTTTAAACTCAAGTATGTTTTAATTTCATTACGCCCTTTCGCGATTACGCGTAAAACTCTTCAGTGTCGCGAACTTTCTCTATAAATTGCGAAATACTTAGAAACCACTCGTGTGCTATAAGTTTTCTTCTCCGAATACCTCTTATCTGTACAGCCGAGTTGCAATTTGCCCTTTGATAGAAAAAAGTTGAGATGAATGTGAGAATCAGCATTCAAACGTCCTCGTATAATTATTCTAATAATTTTATATATTAGATCAATTAAGTGATATATTATATAACATATTACAATATATATGGTTTGGTTAATATTATATTATAGTTGAATGCTTAAGATAATTTAAAAATGATTATAATTTGATGAAGAAAATATTTTTTCTATTTAATTAAACAAAAAAAAACTGATATATATTTCACGCTGAAATATGTATTCGTCGCGCGGTGGGCTATATTCAAATCACGTATCCATACAAGCCCCTATTTGTATATTCAAATTATATTTTTATATGAAAATTGAGTTGTCGAATGCCACGATTTGGTTAAACAAAAGCACTAAATCTTATATGGGATCGCATGTTTGTAGTCAAATATGTGCCCACATGACGAGGGTAGAACAATTTCGAACGCAATAGTTAAACACGAATCGAATCGTCGGAAAATTCTTCCTGTGAAATTTTCCGGCGAGTTTTCCGTCGCGAGAAATACAAATCAAGTTGAAATAAAGTCGTCATTAGCGGGGGGAGAACTATCTACATATGAACGATAAGGCCGGAGACAAAAAGGAAATTAAACCGCGCTAATGTCGGAAACGGTCGGTATATTATTCCCTGGTGACATTCCGCAAAAAGATTTTGTCACAGACTGGAACGGTTCTCTTTGCAGAGAATGTTAAGTGTGTGTGTGAATAGAGAAATTCATTAAATTGGATCAAAAGATGTTACGGTTACACGAAATTGCAATTATGAAAATTCGTTTTGATGAGTTTCTGTACGCTCGGTTAGAGTTGGCTTTTGCTTATTACCCTTGTTCGCTTCTATCGAAAATATGAAATTAATCCAATATTTTTACGCGCTGTCGTTGTGTACTGATATTAAAATAACAATTAAACCTAATAAAATTATATTTCATCGGAAAACGTATTGAATTTAATAACAATTTTCAATAGAATTTTGATAAATCAGAATCAATGTTCATATTTTATTGGACATGAAAAATATTTTCGAGCACAATAGTAACATTTGGAGCTGTTTTCAATCGAAATTCATATTTCAAAACATTCATGAAATTCCTTTAAAAAACACACTTTTATATGAATGAGCTTCGTCGAATATATATTAAAAAAATCGAAGAGAGCAATGAAAAGCTTTCCACGAACAGCTACACAAAAAACACTCCAAAACATAATCATTCGATTTTTTATCGTTTTATTTCGTTATACCAAATCCAAATATAGAGCTTAATTCAAATCGGCAAATATTTCTATTTACTATATACCCAGCGAATGAGTCGCAATATCGAAATCGGTTTCATTAAGCTTTGTATGAACGAAACGTACTCTTAAACGCTCACCACGTATGTGACCTTTTTATTACGAAAGCTCGTACGTATGTATTTTTCCGAAGCGTTCACATTTCAAAATGTTCTATTTTCTTTTGACACACGAACACTTTAATCGCGTGCATTGAAAATAAAGTTTTAAGGGATTAAGGGATTTTTTTAAAACGTTTTTAGTAAACAGGATTAAATTGAATATTTTACGTTAACATATACGAAGTGATGATTCGGCGTTATTTTGTTCTTCGTATGCAAACATACGCATAATTAGCGTAAATTATTCAGGTTGTGATATTTAGAATAAATTTAAAATTCGTATTCATAACTGGGCGATACGATATATAAAAGGTGTATGCTTTGAGAATCTAATTACAATATTATTCTACAAAAAAATAATTTTCAAAATTTAGTTCGAAATTTTTTTACAGACTACTTTTATATTTATACAGTTTTGACTCAAATTTCGAAAAAATCTTAAAATAACCTCTCGTAACAACATCACTCCGTATAATTGCGATTCATTCAAAACGAAAATAAAAACATCAAAATTATCCAACATTACTCGGCAGTATATGATACCCTCATTCATCATACACCCACGCTCGACGATAATTCAATTTTTTTTCAATTCTACATTACCGTCATGAATATTTATCAGAACATCCGAACACAAACACCCTCATCTGCCTAGGAACTTTCAAATTCAAACACCCCTGGACTGTACGTGTTGATTAAAGCTCTTCTGCTCGGTGTCTAACTAATCCTTATTTATAGTCAGAAGCACACACGTGCCTCATAAACATACGCACACACACACACACCCCGACCGTGACGTGACATGACCGAAGAGGCTTTCGAGGATTAGTCCTGCGAACAGTGGCCGATTCGCGATTCGGATGGCCAAATTAATTGGTTTGGCACCTGCAAGATGGAAACCTCAGAGCATCTCTTGAGGCGACGATTGTTGGTCGAACTCTCGAATCTGAGCTTCGATTTGATTCAGGTGTTCTCAAAGTATCGATTTTTGTTGAATTTTCCTAAAGTTTTATTTGTGACGGTTTTTTTTTATTTGATGTAATTTATTAATGACTAGTATATAGGCCCGATGTTAATAACATCGGCTGTGAATTGAGAACCATACTATTGCTTAATAAAATAAAAATTAAATATATCTATGCAAAATATTTTATAACCATGCCGTTGCAAAATGTCGTCGATGCCTAACAATTATTTTGTTTATTATCTCCAAAATATAAGACTGTTTGGCGATTATAGCCGTTATTATTATTACCATAAAGACTAAATTTGGAGTTCGCGATTTTCAAGCTCGAGAATGATGTAAATAGTGTAGCGATTATAGCCGTTATTTTAATGGGTATACAGGCTAAATTGGAATGCATTAGAACTCGCGAATATTAAGCATCATATTATAGACGTTGACTGTATACACATAAAGACCATAATAGAATAACGAAGTCTCTAGCGTCATTCAAACAGACAGACAGACACACAAATCCGTGATTATATATAGGGGATAGTGAGATCCATGTGATATAAATGTATGTATATGATAGAAACTATATGAAATTTTCTTTATCGTGTGTTCACTGAGTAAAGATAAGGAAAAGGCACTCAAATAATTGTTATATCATTTTCCTTACATAAACGGTCTTAGGTCAATAAAATTATACTCGATTATTGATCGCAAGACTTGGTAGCTTAACTTTTTTTTATCGATGAGATACAATTAAAACAATTCCGAAAAAGAAATGAGTACCAATTTCGAACATTAAAATTACATCCGATCCTTTTTTATATGGCTACTTTTTTACAAAGTTCAAGAAAAAAGAACCGATTTTTTAACACGGTATAAAAAAAGGATTATTGCGCCAAAACGTAACGATTCGGCACAAGCCAGTGTACTGTTGTAATTATATATATATGTAATTATAGTTATTAAATAAAAAAATCGATGTTTTCTAATGATTTCATATTGTGAAAGTTTTTCAGATAACAAATTTTTTATAAAGTACATTTGGATGGAAATTCTATCCAATTATGCTGATGGAACCTATCTCCAATTTTTATGTGTTCACTATACATTTTTTTAAACGGTTTTTTTCACACTGTAGTCCCTGGGATGCATCCCACGTGTAAAAAAAGATTGGTTTTACTTGAATTAAATTTTATAAAAATATATTTTCCAAGAATACTTATATCATAAATATTTAAAACTTTGATATTATAATCAATATTATCTAGTTATGACAAAGAATAGAGATGATTCCAGTAACAATACTTTCATGTTATGATTTAATGAAAATCCTTTGAACGAAAATAACGAATTAATTAACGATACATTTTAAACACTAACTTCAAATAAAAATTTTGAAATTTACATGATTCTATGTCGGGCATATAATTTTAATATCATCGAGAAGCGTTGTAGAAAATATTAAGCTTATTATATGTATCGAACCTTAAAATAAATAGGTATGGCTAACAAGTCCCAGCTGTTGTTGATCCTGAATGCGCGGTGGCTTAAATGAATTTTCGTGTCGCAGTCGTTCGGTAGAATGTTCTAAATTAATATATGGAAGCCGCTACGGACTTAAAAAAGTACAAACATCCAAGAAAATTCGAGAAATATAAATTCGAGTTTGGTACAAATTGAAAATTCCCGGAAAAGTTTTCTTCGCTCACGCACGCGTCTTTCTTATTATTACTCCGTGCATAATACATTATTTGAAAAGGAAAAAGTTGTCTATGATCTGTAAGAATTTATACACAAGTTTCGAAGAATTCGTTTTAAAATTGATTGTGAAAAAGTAAAGAGTATAATGTTATAATTGAAACGCGTTTCGAGAAACTCTTCGACTACAAAGCTCAATTTTATAAAAAATTCATGGATGCTACGAGAAACAAAATTTAAATGAGAATCATTCGAATTTCGTCTTTGTCTTACAATATTCAGAAAAATTCTGTAAAAACAACCCAAAATTGCTTTTTTGAAAAAAAAAAACATAATTATTCCTTTTCATTCCACCGATAATGTTGATCAAAAGCATGTAATTTTCGTAATTCAATATCTATTCGCGTTTTGATCTAAATTAAAAAGTAGATAAAATAAATATTTTAAATAGATATATAAGACGATTTGAACGCGTGTTTCAAAATCATATATTTTATGGCAATAAAGTTAATGCTGTAATAAAATAACTGAAACGAGAAGATGGCCTATATTGTTATAGAAAAAGAGTCGACCCAAAATATAACACAAACGTGGTGAAAATTTATAGTTGCTCCACAAACCCTCATTGAAAACAAACATTGTTGCAAATCTGGTGATAATCCATTATTTAAAAAAATATATATTTAAAAAAAAAACTTATTCTTTGAAATAATCTAATTTATATACAGACTATTTTGAGGATCTATTCTTAAATACCATATATAATTTTATCTATATATGCAAAAGGTATAGACGAACCTTTGTTCATACATTTTTTTAGAATAAAAATTCAAATGTGAAATAAAAAGTTTGGTTGAAAAATATACGTTTACTTAGAATTCCACTTGTGTACATACGAGAAAAAATATTCTCTACGTATTTCAGAAGAGGCCGCATTGAAAAGGTTATTGGGATAAAAGCCGTGACCACTTTTTCACGAACTAATTCCAAGCTGGCCTTTTTTCGTCCATTGCAACATTTCATGCGGTTAAATAGAAAAACTCAACTCTCAAGATTTATTCAAAGTTTTTTTCCATTAAAACCACCCCAAGACAATCAGGTCAGGACCCCTGTGAACGGGTTATCTTATATTGAACGTAATGAAAAAGAATTTCGAAATTTCGATCGTAAAATATGAGATTACAGCTTAAACAAAAGCGTATATAATCTGAATAGCCTCTCTCCACAACAAGGAGCCGAGGCGATTTAAGCCCTTAACGATCAGGGGGTAGAACGGCTACGGAGTTAATATTAAAAATTGTAATCCCTTTCATTACTTTATCCGAATAAATTCTATAATAAATGAGAAGATTGCGAAAAAATCGCCCCCGAAAGAAACTCCGCGCTTCTCGCCGACTATCATGTTTGTTACGTGTCACCCGCGTTTAATTAATCAATCGTAATTTATCACGGAGAGACACAAAAGGAAATATGCATTAGGGAAACTTCGCTGAAAAAATAATAACGCAGAAGAACAAAAACCACGGAAGGAAGAAAAAGAAAAGCGGCATTCGTACGGCGCAAGCATAAAGCAGACGTCGTAAAAACAACTCGCCACTGAAAGGGCGAAACAGTGAAACAGTTTGCCGGATGCTGAAAAAAAAATCAAAACTGATATCTTTCTTCAGTGTGCTTTATCTGAATGAAAAGATTGAAATGCGATTCGCTACTGTGCAAAGATTGAGAGGTTTAAAATTGGAACGTTTCCACGTCAGATGAACGTAAGAAATTTTCGACTTTTCGTAACGAGCAAGAGTTTATATACAGAAAAGTTTTCTCATTAAATATTTACAAAGTTTGTTATATATTTTGTATGTGAGATGAGTATATTTTATTCCTTGAATGCAGTGATATTCGCAACAATGCACTGCAAAACACGTACTGTATTTTCTCGTATCACAAAGCCTTTTTGATGCTTCTATTCAATGCTCTTTATTATATGGGACTATGATTCACGCGCAATTCTACACATACAAAACCGTACTCTTACAAACTAATATACAAACAGTCTTTGAACGTTAAAGCGTTGTATTGCACTTCTGATATAAACGTTCATGTAAATTTATTTTCATAAATCCTGTTTTATAAAAAACCCTTGCATCTTGCAATAAGTATAATAACAATTTTCTTTTATTATCAAGGTTTATTTATAAACAGAATCTCGTTATATATTTTAATGATCTGTTAAATGCATATTTTGAACGTAAATAATTTCAACGTACTATCAGAACTTCACCGTTCGTAGTTCCTTCGATAATATTGTTAAGCTTCAACTTAACCAAATTATCGATTCCGCTTGCGTTCACCATCAAAATCCAACAAGACTTTAACAAATAATTATCGAAGCACTAAAACGACCTCGCTCCAAATATTAAAACACCCTGAAATTATTCACACAAACGAAAAATTCAACGACCGACTCAATTCGAAACGTCTGAAATACAACGCCAAAAGTATCTTTGAATGTTTCATCGACGTTTACTTTTTTCTTCACACACGTCTCTATCGAGAAAGTCCCCGTGCACCTTCATCGAGCTTTGTTAAGCCTCCCAAAGGTGCCGGCGAAGATCCATATTAGGGAAAAGAGGAAATCGAGTCGAAAAGCCTTCGGGGAAGAAACTGGAGCGCATGAAAAAATAATAGGGCGCGTCGAAAGGGTCAAACGAAAACATGCGAACGCATTTGGCCGAGCTGAAGTAAGTGGATTAGGCTCGAATCTCTTCGGCGAATAATCGCAGCCCTTATCTGAATGTAATCACTGCTAGGAGAAAGCCTATGTTGTATTTTCGTATGTGTATCGCAGTGGGTGAATAATAAAACAACTGTGAATTGGATGGGCTTGATTTACGCTCGTCTGATTTTTATTTCGTACGTTTTCTAATTAAATAAACTTTTTGTTTGAGGGAAACTATTTTTTTGCGGTACGAATGTGATACAGACGTTATAAAGAATTCAGGTACATTCATGTACTCCTAAAAGTAAGAAAATCTTGACGAAGATGAAATAAATATTTTCGCTTTCTCAGAATAAAAACATTTCATTAATCTTTTCGAAGTGGCCGAAACATCAATAAGACATATTATATAACACAAAAATCTACACGTCTTTAAATAATATAATATTCGGACCTTTGATAAAAACATTGATTTATACCGTAAAATATTTTCCAATGATTTCAAACATATAAGCCAAAAAAATGGTCTACAGCCAAAAAGGAACGAAACTCTCTCTTTCTTGATGAGGATTAAAACAAAGTACAAACTCCACACAGCAATATAAATTAATAAACACAAATTGGCGGTTTAAGGTGAAAATAAAAAACCAACGATGGTTCAGATTAAGACAACGTTCCCGGAAAGCCTTCGTGTTTACTTAATGCCCCACACGATGGAAATAGAAATACTTCAAAGGCTTTTGTGTGGTCGTACAAACCCTATTTTCCCGATATGTATTATATGTTTGCTATGAGACCGTATGGACGTGTGCCATTTTATTTATAGAATTGAAAAGCATGTGAAAATTTCATGTCGCACTCACGATAGGTGAATACGAGTTTTTGTTAGGCGATATGTTTGCCGAAGATATTTTTGGATCTCTGAAACGGTAAATATTTATCACAAGTATTTTTCGAAGAAGTATTATGACGAATCAAAACATAACGGTCATTGATTATGATATGACATGACCCATTAAGATATGATTTCGTATTTTTTCAGCCACATTATATAATCAGTGCGTGAAAGCTTCATTTAATTGTGTGTAGAATGTTGATTTTTTTACATTTCATATACTTATAGAAATTTCAATGGTGCAATGATTAATTTTTAATATTTAAATTCATGAAGATTTGTAGAAAAATACTAGAATTTTCAATGGTATACAAAAAAAGTTAAAATGTGCAGAGGAAGTTGTATAAGCTGCACATTATGCATTATATAATACAACTAAAAAACAATCCGTTAACATTAAACTACCGTCAAATGCAGCAACACAGCACAAGAGCACATCCAAAACACTCAACAATTAAATCTTCTTAAACACGAATATAAATCCCGCACTAACAATGCATCACTTAATTATAACACATCACTTCACAATAACAAAGCTCCCCAGCGAATAACCACAAGTCCGAGAGAAGTTGCGGCCCTCCATTTATCGTCCACGGGGAAGTTTCTCACGTAGCATGCAAATTGAATTTAATGGACACCAAAGTCCAGTGTGAACTCTGATTTGTCTGAATTTCGCCGGGAATGTGCAAAATGCATGCAGAACGGACGTGGATAGCATATGTAATCCCATAATGGTAACTGCAGATAATTGCTGCAGTTTCTCCCAAATGTCGAGCACAGCTAGATTCGTGTTGTATTTATTGTTGAATTTAAAATGTGTATTGTGTTTAAAAAATTTTAGAATCATACAAAATGTTGTGTCATAGTTTTATGTTTGCTACAGAGATTAATAACCATTTAACTCATTAATTATTTTTATCACACCCAATCCACCTTTTACGCGTTCAAGGAAGAAGAACCAATTTTTTTTTACGGCTTTTCTTACACGGAATAAAAAAAAGGATGATTGTACCACAATGGTAAGATTTAGTGCAAACCAGTAAATATAAGTATACTGTAAAGTAAATGTAAAGTAAGTAAATGTAAGTATACTGTTATAATTATAATATATATGTTTTTTTATTATATTTATTAAATCAAAATTTTCGATTTTTCAATGATTTTACACGGTAAAATTTTTTCGCATTACAATTTTTTTATAAAGTACATTTGCATGAAAGTTATATCCAAATATACTGATGGAACCTGTTTCCAATTTTTATATGGTCCCCATATAATTTTTTATCTGGTAGTTTTTGGAAAGTATAATATCCCCCATATAAAAAGATGATTGAATTTATACCAGGTCGATGAAATTGGATAGGTGATTAAACAGAAAGATTTATGTAAAAACTTCTAAATCGACGTCAAATAACTTACGTTTAATATTACAAAAAGAATTTTTCATTATTCAATCCATCCAAAAGACATATCTCATTCTAAGACAGTTTCAATTAATCAAAAAAAAAAATTACAAAACCACACAAGAAACTCGAGCCGGACATCAAAGCCTTCATGGAAAAACCTCATTCCGCCATCAGCGGAAGACTTTGGTTTTCGGTTTTGAAAGTTCGTCAAATTCGAAAAGCGGTAATGGATTGGGTGTGATTAGCTGAAAGCCGCAGATAAAATGCGGTTCATCAATCATCCAGTTCGTGTTTTACGCGTTAGACAATCAATAAGAAGAGGGAATATCTGGGATGGTGCTTTGTCTTGTCGGTGTTCTAAAAAAAGACTCGAAAATAAATCGGATTGATTGTTTTGATTGAGGGTATTGTGAAAAATTAAATTGTTTTTCGATTTTGTTCGTGCGTCATTTGATACGTTATTGTTTTATATCGGTGTGTTTTAGCGTATCAAATTAATACATATATATTAGACTAAATAAAATTATGGTTTATATAATGTAACTTTTGATATATATGTGATTTATAATGTTGTGTTCGTTTCCTTATGAAGTTATAAAATCAAATGAAAATTTTGCAGGAATTAACAGTACATATAACAAATTTGAATTTCAAATCAGCCCTATCGGTCTTCGATATTCGATCTTATAATGGAAATTGCGATATTGGCTCAATCGCTTTTGCTGGCGAATCTACGGTTTGAAACTAGTCATCTGTTGAATTTCATCATGCAAACAATTTATTCAAGCCGGTTTAATTAAAACGATAGTCTTAGCGAATTTACAAGACATCAATATCCTTCAGCCGAGAAATATTCAATCACTCCGAGAACTAGACAGACTAACAAACTCGAATCGTTGACCCCGCCATTTAACACTGTTTTACGATTCTAAATAATAAAGACGAATGTCTGGTGGCAGCCAACAATATGGAGATTCAAAATGATGTTTATTTTTTATTTTTAAGACCGGGGGACAAAACGAAATTACACTTATTGCAAGACAAACGTTCGTACGCGCTCACCAAAGTTAGATTGTTTATCGTTTTATACAATAAATTCGTTCAAGTTGACGAGATTTTTATTTTCGTTTTCGCAGAAGTTTGCCAAAAGTTTGAATTCAAATTTATATATCATTTAACTTATTATTTATTCGCGGGAACGAGTCGAGATAACCGAGAGACCTTCGGAGATTGTTCTGGAAGATTTGCTACCGCTTCATTTTGATTCTACGAAAATGTTTTTATTTTAATTCGATGATTTTTCATACGTAAATTTTCATGAAATTACAAAAATGAGACTTTTCTTCATTTTAAAACTGAAAAATCTTTTTATTATGAAAAAGATTGAAATCTGACTATTTGCATATTTAAATTAGAATACTGGCTATTTTATTAAAAATTTTATAATATAATTTCAAGAAAAAGTCAATGATCTTACCGAAATATCGATTTCCGTTGATTATCTAACAATAAGTTAATTCAATAAACGAATAGGTTGCCTGACCTGACCTTTTGGCCTAAAACCGTTTGATAAAGAATGGTTTCAGTATTCTACTCTTCAAAATTTTTTTTTTTCAATTAAATTTTTGATATCAAAAACTTTATCGTTCATATGATTATAAAAAATACTAGTATACAGACGCGATTTTAATAACATCAGCTGTGGTTTTGTTAAGAAACGGAAAACGATAAAATATGAAAACCCGATTGTATGAACGCGAAATGTGTACCCGATTTGAATATTTAATATTTAATTAATAAAATCAAAATAGTTAGTTTGTTATTTGTTTGTGACATATATAATAGTTCGCAAAGCCAGAGGTAAAAGCTACCCAATACCCGTATTCGATTTGAATATTTAATATTTAATTAATAAAACCAGAAAAATTAAGAAAAAATATATATCCCCTATCCCCTATCCCCTATCCCCTATATATAATAGCGGATATCTGTCTGTCGGTCTGTTCGTTCGTTCGTTCGTTCGTTCGTTACGATGACGCTCGCAAATTTTTTCTTTTTTTCAATTGAATGATCCGAACCGCTACTTTTGGTGATGATGATGATGATGATGATGATGATGATGATGATGTCGATACTCATTTTGTTTTATTACATTTCGCAACAGCACGGTTATAAAATAATTTTACATAGTTATATTTAATTTTTATTTAATTACGCAATAATATGGTTATCAATTCACGGCCGATGTTATTAACATCGGGACTATATACTATTAAATATATATCAGCCTTTAAACAAATAACACTTAACGTAACCAAAACGATCCCTATTATAAAAAAAAATCCAACACCCAAAACAAGCAGAAGACAAAAAAAACTTCACCATTAAAAAAGAGAGCGCGGTAGATTTTTGCGTTTTTATCGCATCGCGGCGGGCCCTGGAGCCGTGCAGTTGGCAACCGTGTCGTTCAGCCGTTAAAAGCGGGAAACGAGGGGTGTTCAAAACGGCTCGTGAAAACAACGGGTTCCGGTGGCACTTCGTGCGGGAAAAACCCCCTTGTTATTCGACAGTGTAAATACAGGGGCACTCAACCTTTCACCTTACCATGGCCGTCGTACACCTGCCTAAGTACTGGCGGCGTCTGAAATTTCTATTTTTTTATGATGTTTTTCGTGGAAATGTTTTAAATGTGGAAAAAACGTATTTTTTTTATTATTTATCATTTTTTTAATTTTTTTTTTTAAATAAAATTATCGTTTTGATATGTATCATTTCTTATTTTAAATTTGTGTTGTTAAATTGTGCGTTTAGAAAATCTGGAATGTAATATACGACTGGCAGTATTTTATGAAACTTTTATGAAAGCACTTTTCTCAATAAAGATAAAATGATTTTCAGGAGACGGTCGCGAAATTTGAAAATTTATGTCTTGAGAAGCGTTATATTATACCTACTTATTGACATAAATAGTATAAAATGATAATCTAAATTTAATTTCGAAACCTTTTTTTATCGTACTGAATATTTTTAGAATGACGCATAGAAATTAATTAAATCGTATGAAAATTCTAAAGCTTTCAAATGTACATTAAAACGAAATATAAATAACTTTTTTATTGATCTTGTTGAATCATATCTGAAAACATCAACCGAAAAAAAATTGAAAGCGATTCAATTATTCAAACCAAAGTTAATTTATTCCAAATAAAAATGATGAATATACACAAAACAAATCGAATATATGATACAAGTCACGCACATAGCGAACATTGAACTTGAGTTACGAACCCCTTGTTTACGCGAAACCGTAAACTTGAAATACTAAGTGTTTTATGTCCTCCACTTCAAACGTACAACATTTTCTTCAGAAAAAAGACACTTACCCGACACGAATACATTCCGAACGTTCAATAGAACCTGAATTCGATGTATATACATACTAAATTGGCCCTCAAAATAGGCTTTTAGTAATCTCACTTTTGAAAGTAAAGTTTATCTCTGTTAAATTACAGAAAAGAGGTATTTTTCATTTTATTTTAAAACAATTTTTTAATAAAAGTAAAATTTACAGATTTCAAAAACCGATTTTTATAGAATCAATATTAGATATATGGATTGATTGATAGATAAGTTACCTGATACCATCATTTAAAAATTAATTTAGTGTTCAATTTCGATCTACCTTTCGATTAAATTTGATATGGAAAAATGTTATCTTAAGTGGTATCATTTTTTTAAATCTTGTATGACCATTTGATTTGATTAATTAAAGATCGAAGATAATTGATTTATAAACTCACAATTTCCAATTATAAGCCACATCTTTATTTATAATCTATTGATATTTTTGTATCTGTCGCCGTCCGAGCGTATAATAACGCATTATACGGTGCATACAAACAATACAGAAATGATGCCTAGATTCAAATATGAGCTTTAAATTGTATCACATAAAGCAGGAATATGTATCAAATATATTTATATCCATTTGGCTTGAAATCGGATAGTCCAAGTATATAAATATATAATATCCGGAAAAATCGTTTATATAATACGTATGGACTAATCCATGTTTATAAAGACTCGTTCATATATACTTAGATTGAAGGTGCTAAGACAACGGGTGGACGCCAATGTGCCGCACGAAAATCAACAGTTTGTGATTTCAAATAAGTACCGCAACCGCTCGATAGATGGACTAAATGTCAAGCTGACAGATCGTATTCGCGCATATATCTCGTGATGATGGCGTGATTACGAACCACGTGATTAAGGAAAATTATGGAAAAAGGAAAATTAAGGAAAAGTCAAATGTCTATTGAAGTGACAGCCACCTAACTGGTGTACATGTCACCTTATTTCGCGCAACTTTGACATTTGAGGTTAAACATTACTAATGGACGCGAATAAAATCTGTCACTTCAATAGACAATAGACATTTCCTTAATTTTCCTGAATCACGTGGTTCGTAATCACGCCATCGTCACGAGATATATATGCGAATACGATCTGTTGGCTTGAAATTTAGTCCATCTATCGAGCGGTTGCGATACTTATTTAAAATCACAAACTGTTGGTTATCTATCGGCACATTGGCTTCCGCCTGTTATCTTAACACCGGATTGAATATACACATGGACTGCAACATATCGATAAAATGATTTCTGAATTAATTAATAAATTAAACCAATATTTTTAGTACAATAAAAACGAAATATAATAAACATTCCCGATACAATCGTTCACGCGAATCAACAACACGAAGTAAATAAGTACAATCGTTCACTATTTTCAAAATATTCAATACAACAGTTATTTATACCGAACCCAAATCCCACATTATCCGTTCTCGCGATCCAATCGAGTCAATATTTAAGATAATTTACTGTAACGAGATTTCCAAAAGCCCATTTCCAAGGGCCAGTCTGGCACACACTCTATTTCCAGCCCCCATATCTGCGCCGCGAACAAACGAACGAACGCCCGAGCACATCGTTAACTTTCCACGGCAAAGGTCGTATGTAGGCGGACTATGGCCAAATTAAACAGCGAATTAACATGCGGCAGCACCTCTCGTCTGTGCGCGTTCTTATCGTGTGTGTGTGCTCGTGTCGAATTCTTCGGAAAATTGACGAATTTCGCCCACCTCGTAAGCCGGATGGAAATCGCAGAAGTGATTCGATCGGCGATTCGAGATTTGTGTGTGGGCATTATTTTTGCGAAAATATTGTGTCGAGATAAATGTGAAAAGGTCGAACGTTGCTTGGGAACTTGTTCTGTTCGCTAAAATTAGATGAGATGAAATTCGAGTCGAGTTTCTGATCAATTAAAAATGTTATTTCTACGTTTTCAGAATTATTTGACTACTATTATACAAAATAACGCTATATAAATATGAAAATTTTTCATTCGATGGTGAAATTATTAGTTAGAAAAACTGTGTCGTCTTTGAAAATTCTTTCAAAAATTTTCAAAGTAAACTCATTTCCAATCTTTCATTGAAAATTCTTCAAAAATGAGATCGTTATTATTCAAATTTAACTATTATACACCCAATCCTCTATTTGCACGATTCAGAAATATAATAACACGGTTCAAGGGTAAAGAACCAATTTTTTTAATACGATTCTTTCACTTTAACATGGAATAAAAAAGGTATATTGTGCCACAATAGCAAGTTTCGGTGCAGACCAATATACTGTCATAACTATATGTATGTAATTATAGTTATTAAATTAAAAAAAAAAAAACGGTTTTTCGATAACTTTACACGGTAAATTTTTTCGCATTAAGATTTCGTTATTAAGTACATTTGGATAGAAGTTTTATCCAAATATATTGAAAGAACCTATCTCCAATTTTTTTACACGAATTTCTCTGGAAGGTTTCCTCTGTATAAAAAGAGGATTGGATGTGTTTCTAAAACAATTCAAATATATTTCAAGCTAAAAATACATATTATTTTATAATTACAAAAAAAAAGTACATAAATACACATTACCCCATTTACGCCTTTACAAAAGCGGCGCTTAATTCAAACATTAATCTCGTTTTAAACATTGACTCAAATTCCTCACACAAACACGAAATCCGCCATAATTTCAGAATAATACATACATTAAACCAACAAACCTCCACTTTCTCCGTTCCTCGGACGCATTTACAAATTCAAGAACATCAATTACCCCGCATAATGCGACGTATGAACGATTCTCGCGTATCGGGGTCGTTTATTTGCCGAGCCGAAGCCCTCGGTTAATTATAAACGGAAAAATACAGCCGAAGCAATCGATCAATCGAGCGAACTCGTTTAGAAAAATAAAAACGCTCGGAAAGGAGCCGAAAGCGATATATATGTTGTGTGTTATGCGGAAAAATGGCGCGTTTTCCGAACGCGGCGCACGCAAAAAAACGATACAGTCGAATGGGAGGGAAAAATAAATGCGTTCTGGGTTTGTTTCGAATTCGATGTCTGTTTTGGTTGTTGGGTTGTTGGAGAAAATGTTTTTTTTTGTTGTTGATAGTTTAAGCCGCTTATAGAAATAAACTTCTTCAATTAAATTTGAAATGTGCATCGGCTTATGTTAGGAGAGTTCGTATAATTTTGTTGATGTTATGCTATCGAAAGTTTTATGAAATGCGAATAAATTAATATGTTGTTTATGGTGTAGTTTATTTTTGGAATAGTCGATATGGCAAAGGTCAAGCCATTTATTTGTTATGAATTTGAATACTGAAAATGATGAAACGATAAACTAAACCAATTTAATATTTTTATTCAAATGTACTATTATTATGTTTTATTTTAACGAAAATTGATTAAGTGATAAAAAAACAATTACTCGATAATCATTTATGCCAAATTATTATATTTAATCGACTTATCTTAATGAACATATTGATATAATCAAAATTCATGATTGAATGAATATTGACCATCTACTTTTTTAATTTAATTTGAAATACGCGCATTATTATTTTTAATGGTGTAATATAATATTTAATACAGCCCTCATTAAACTCAAATAAAAATGTTTATACATAAATTTAAGTAATCCATCAATTACTTAGTTAGTATAATAATAATAAAGATAAATTTCACCACAAAATAATAAATTCAAGGTGCGACAAATGAGCAATAAAATTGTATTATTTTCCAAAATTAATTTTTGGAAATTTAAATCAATAGGGAGTCCCGTATTTTTAAATGAAATTATTTTTAAAAAGTATAATACTTTTTATCAAATATATCAGTGTTCATTATTCTCGGTTAAATAACACGAGACATGATCAGAATATCCCCTATTCCCTATATATGACAGTGGATTTCTATGTGTGTGTTTTCGTGTGTCCGTTTGTTCGTCTGTTCAATAACGCTCGCGACTTTTTCGCGAATGTGGTCTTTATATGCGTATACAGTTAACGTCTATAATATGATGCTTATTACCTACTCCCTCTGGCTATGCCTATATGTCGTAATTGTGACAATAATAAATGAACTGGTTTTATTAATTAAATATTAAATATATTCAAATCGAGT
>JAOXNN020000086.1:399865-410206 GCA_028571205.2 Hydropsyche betteni
TGGCTTTGCCTATATGTCGTAATTGTGACAATAATAAATGAACTGGTTTTATTAATTAAATATTAAATATTCAAATCTAGCACGGGCATCGGGTAGCAGATGTTACTACTGGCTATGCCATTCCAATTTAGCCTGTATGCCCATTAAAATAACAGCTATAATCCCTATTTACATCATTCTCG
Source organism: Hydropsyche betteni (assembly GCA_028571205.2). NCBI lineage: Eukaryota > Metazoa > Arthropoda > Insecta > Trichoptera > Hydropsychidae > Hydropsyche > Hydropsyche betteni. Next base: position 400,048 of record JAOXNN020000086.1, read on the forward strand.
AGCTCGAAAATCGCGACCTCCAAATTTAGTCTTTATGATCATTATAATAACGTCTATAATCTTTGTAATTTTTATTTTATCACGTAATAGTATAGTTATAAATTCACAGCCGACGTTATCAACATCGGACCTATACATTATCCTCTATATATATAACAAACGGACATCGAATTTTCGCAACGGAACAGTTATAAAATATTTTTGCATAGAATTAATTTTTTTATATATAATTACGTAATTCACAGCCGATGTAATTAAAATCGGCCTATATATTATGAATAAATGAATACTAATAAGGATACATGAATGAGACATTTTGAAAATAAACAGTTCGTCAGAAAGATTTAAAAAAAAAATTGCATAAAAATAAAAACTATAATGGATATTTATACACATCAAATATCCACATTACGATAGTAAATAAACTATTATAATACAAAACCTTGTCCATTTTAACAAACATATCAAAAACACTAACCGCACCATTCCCAAACACGCTCAGCCTAAATCCACATCCGAAGGCACGAACACGCACCTGACTCCCGGGACTCGAAATCCCGGGATCCCGTGTCCCGCGAACCGTGCCAACCTGGAACCCCTTAACCGAATAAATCCCGATTCGGAGTCCCGTTTTACGGCGACGAGCGTTCGGGATTAAACGCGTCGTTGGACTCGTCCCCGAGGACTTTTCCGCGCGTAAATTTGCGTGTGTAGAAAGAAAATTGTATCTCTTGCGAGAAATTCGCTACTGCGTTTTTTTTTCATTTTATTATTGAAGCGTGTGTGTGTGTAGTGTGGGAGTTTTCGTGTATGGTCGAATAATTTTTGGGTTTTTGTGGGCGTGTGAATTTTCAATGTTGCGCCAGAAGGGTCCCGAATGTCGTTTTGAGTTTGGAATCGTATCGGTTCGGGTTTTTGTCTGTTAATTTATTTTTATAATTAATCGCATTATACGGAAAAAAAGTTTTTCGTTTCAAAAGGTCTTGTATAACTTTTCGAGATCGTTTCTATAACTTTTGAATATGAAAATTTTTCTTAATGATTCTTAGAAATTAAGAAAAAATTCTCAAGAACGCAAATCTATAATAATAACATTAATTAATTAATTAATTTCAACAGAATTTAAATTCAATTCGTACTTTTTTATTATAACAATTTCATTAGATTCGATCAATCATCACTACAACCATATAGCAGAAACAATGAAAACAAATTATGATAATTCTATTCAGCTCTTCTTCACGAATCGCTGAATTGATTTATACGGAAGAATTCTATATGTGAATTCGGAATATGCACGTAATACAATTAAATATTCATTTTTACTATCTAGATCGGATACGGGCACGGATGTACGAAAATCGTAAATAATTCATCGTTCATCTAAATGACAAAGGAAGTTCCCTTTTGTTTCTATTGAACCGCTCAACGGGAACAGTCGTTCACAAACGCTCTATATTAATGACGAACACGTATCCTTTCTATCATATTCAGAATAAATTTCAATGTTTTTTTGCTACCTATGATTAATTTTCATAATGAAAGGAAGATTGATATAATTTCTAATTTTTTTCCTATAATAGTTATGAAAGAACACGATTGATATACAAAACCTATGTGAAAGATAATGTGGGTCAAATAAAAAAATAAAAATGATAGACTAGTCGTGAAGTATATCTATTTATAAATGGACGGCAGATAAATATTTGAAATCAAAAGATTCTTAAGAAGAATATTTAAAAAATTGAAGAGGTATTAGTTAAAAACGTCTTTTGATAAGTATAATAGTTTCTGTTTATTTAATCATATTATTTTCTAACTAATACAAATATTTCTTATTTATAATGTAATTCAATTATATAGATAGAAAAACATCAGAATAATTTAATAAAAATTGTCTATAAAAGATAAGTCAATCAAAATAATACAATACGAGAAAGCGCCCCTCAACTTATTGCGCATCGAAAACAAAATATAGCACATACAATTGTGTTCATGTTTTTCGATTGAAGAAACCATTTCACGTATAAACCACTCAAAATATACCTGATTGGCTTCGAATGTGTGGAATCGGTGAAAAGCGGCTTTCACGATTCGTGTCTCGATCGATTGGACACGTTTTATATGGTGGATGGATTTTCGGTGGGTTTCTGTTATGGATTGTATTATATAATATAAATGAAGTTCTTGATTTCAACGGAGTATATATAGTTTTAAGTGCTTTTACAGATTTACAGATTTTTTGGAAATTGAATATTTTTCACTTCGTTTATTAAAAAATAATTTTATGTGTATTATCAATATTAATTTTACCCTTTAAATTTAAGTCGCAATGTATTTTATATTCAAATCATTTCATCAAAACTCATATTTTACCATTAATTGAAAAATTAATATTTAACTCAATTAATTTTCGTTATATTATTTGCTCTATTCAAATCGAATTAATTTGTGAGTTATAAAAACGGCTTTATATTATAATATTGATTCAAATTTATAAGCGTCGGAATTAATCCGTTTGAGCTTCAGATAGCGTCGAATTAAATTTTTTTATCAAAAGCCATTAAATTTTACGATTTTATTAAATTTTCATATACAAAAGAACGCAAACTTACACAAAATTAACATTACAGTTACAACGTACTTTTTAACGTAAAATTCTCCCATAAACGTATTATTATAAAAACCAACTAAATTTAAACTAGCTGAATACACTTTATTCAAAAATATGATATTAAACTAAGACCATCTTGAAAATTATAATAAATTTTCCAACACGAAAGCAATAAAATTGAGAAACTGCATCAGTTTCACGATAAAATTGAATTGGCCCTAATTTGCATGTAACTAAAGTGCAACATTGATGCACTTAAAGCAGCACCGAGACGTTTTATTACACAAAAAACATGTCTTCCTCGAGTACGGAAATATTTTCACTAATTATCCCGACAAGAGAGCATCACAAGGAATTTCCTCGATATAATTTTCCCGGTATAATTTCCTCGATAAGTTTCCCGGCAAGGCTCCCGGGGGAGTGCAAGCGTACACATTCACAGATATGGGGGAATGTCTACCGTTTCGATTGACTTGGTCGAAAAATTCAAAAGATTTTCCTTGGGTAACCCGATTCCAATTTATTTCGAACAGGTCGCACTAAACCTTCTGGGAATAGTGGAGGTTCGATATGTGTGTGTGCTTCAACACGCGACCCTTCGCTGAACCGTAAAATACGTCACGGTTAATCTTCTGAGATGAATTTATATTGAATTATTAACGATCCGATTTTGCTGGTGTTCGAAAACGATTCGGGTTTGGGGGAAAAATGTTTTCTGCATGATTATTGAATGCGGTCGAATTTTACGGGACGGAAAACAATTTTTTTGTCTGGAATATGTGCGTTACTTTTGCAGGTCGCAGTGAATTGAACTAGTCGAAAATTTCGTGAACTGTTGTGAAGGAATAAAAGGAAAATTGCTCGTTCTTAAAAGTTTTATTGTTTCAATCGAAAAAAAATGCATTTCGAAATATTTTTCCGATGAAAGAAACATGAAAATACCTATATGGATATGAAATATTTGTATAACTTTCTGAAATTTAAATTTTTGACTTATCGAACAATAACAAATTTAAATATAACTTCAAAATTATAAATTAAATTCACTTGAACATAAAACATATTAAATTTTGTATTTCATACAATAGTTAGGTTAACAGCTTGAACTATAACAATTATTAATTTATCTTTAATGGCACATCATTATTTAGGTTTATTTTTATTTAACGACTACGTTTAATAATCTCGGTGTAATTTTGCGTATTTCATAATTCTTCACGAGCAATAATTTATTATATAATGTTATAAACAACACAAAATAGATACGTATAATACATGTATTTCATCTGATCTAAATATGGTTTAACCTTACTAAGATTTTATACATAAATATTAAGTAATGAACATTTAAAAACTATTGTTTTTATGAGTATTATACACAAATCATTAATTATCTATAAACATAAAGGGTTATACAATAAGGACGCTCAATTTTAAAATGTACAAAAAAATTTGATGATTTACACACGTTGTTCAACACTGTAACAACCTTCAATAGTGATTTGTAGTACGCCACTAAACAACTAACAACAAATTTGACAGATATCACCTTAAAAACACGGCTGCTATAACCTTACAAATTTCGAACATCCTAATTAAAAGACTATATAATATCCACTGACCAAAACCGAAACCATTACCCCCAAAAAACACTCACTCAAAAAGCACACTGTTTAGAACTCGAATTAATACGCCGGCCGTATTCGGCGCAAACATTTACATAGAAAACAATACGAAAAGTGCGATTAGTGCTATTTTTTTTCGCCATAACGATTCGCCCTCATTACGAACCCTCGTCTAGCGAACAAACAGAACTCTCGATTAAGCAAAAGCCGTCTGAAGCGATTTCACGCCACGTTTGCCGGCTGAAAACGAACGGGTAAAAATCGGGTGACATTCAGCACGTGTCTCGGAAAATCGTGTGTCTCGTTGGAGTGTGTGATGATAATTTTGGTCTTGTTTTGTTATGGGTTGTGTTAGATTTATGTGGTGGTTGTATTTTTTTTAGATTCTTCATTGAGTGTGCTATAGATACGTGTCGCTTAACTTTGTTGATTGGTGGGGAAAAATGGATGAATTACTAATTTATTTTTATGTTTTTATTGATATGTTTTCTACGTTTTATCCAGTCAAATTTATTTTTTGTTTAGCGATTGTACTGATGGGAAGAATATATAAAATATTAGTTATTAAATTTGTAACTTAGAAATTTTTCTTCGATAAATATGATTATAAATTTATTTGTAAAAATAACCATTTCAGAGATAATCCCCTATCCCCTTTTTATAATAGCGGATATTTGTGTGTGTTTGTGTGTGTGTGTGTGTCTGTCTGTTCGATGACGCTCGCGATTTTTTACAGTATTGATTCTAATATAGTCTTTACGCTTATAAAGTTAACGTCTATAATATGATGCTTATTACCTACTAACTACTGGCTTTGCCTATATATGCGTGTTCGTAATGGTGACAATAACAAATGAATTATTTTGATTTTTTTAATTAAATATTGAAATCGGGTACGGGAATCGACTTTAAAATAAATACATACACATCTCGATGTTATTAACATCGAGCCTGTTTACTATTCTATAATATTTACAGAATTCCTACAATTTTATATGCAGAAAATAAAAAAAAATCGTTTTTATACCCTAGTTTGATACATCAATCGAAAGGGTTTAAAACAGGGATATTTTTTAAAATATTTGAAAACTTTGGAAATAATAAATATAACATCGAAAACCGATTTCAATTTATAAATTTGTAGGATCCATTAGTATAATACGAACCACTTTTCTCTTTACGATTATAAACACATAAAGCTTTTAACACAATAAATATTTGTAATTTAACACTCGAACCGACAATTTGGAATTAAATAATTAATTCAAACCCACCACAATAGCTCACTAACATTCTGCGAATTCCTCTAATAAAAAATGAATCACATTTTTGATGGCCCCGAATCTGATTAAGAGATTACCCGAAATGGTCAGAATTATTTCGTCAGTAATAAAATACCTTTCCGTTTTGATTACTATGCGACACGAAACTCGAAATACCTGCACGCTCTATCCATCCAACCTATGATCCGAAATATTAAATTTTCGGGACGAATATCATAGAATCGATATAGAACACATAAAAAAACGGTTTCGCTGAATTATCGAAAACCGTGCAATTTTAATACGCAATCGATTGGGTTTCCCGAAGATTTTCCACGGTATGTCAACAAGTCGCTTTTGTACTTGAAAGATTTATTAGTCCTTTATGGAAATCGATTTGTGTCTGTAATAATAGAATCGAATTGAATGGATGTTTCGTCGCAAATGGCTCGATCTCTATGAAATTTGTTGTGTTATGGAGCGTAAGAGGGTTTGTGGTGTTTTCACTTAACAGTCTAATTGATTTATACTTTGAAGTAGCAATATGGAGTTTATTACATACACTAACATAAGCTAATTATGTACGTATTTTTGATTCATCAATATTATTTGCTTCAAATTTGAGTAGGATAATAATTAAAATTTGTTGAATGTACTGAATACCAAAATTAAACGATATTAAGTACGGTTATTAATTAGATTATTAATCTGACCGCATTCTAATAATTTGAGATTGCTAGAAAAAAAATAGATTAAATATTTGGATCCTTAAAAATTTTATTCTTTATATTTATAAGAAACGGAGTACAAATAATATTACAAAGTCTTTGTAATGATCTCGTATTATAAAGATATTATATAACAATGCTGTAGTATTATATGTACATTTGGAAAATATAATAACTGTTTCTCAATTCAAATTTAGTAGACTAATAATAAACGTTCTAATAAAAAATACATAAGGAAAATGAGTCCCTGAGTCGAATAAATAAAAAATTTAAACGAGCCGAAAGAGCTTGATACAAATTTGTTGTGTAAGCGATGAAAAAGTTTATCAAATATTCCGAAAGCTACTTTATCATATCTGCGCTTCATATTTCACATTCGCGACCATAAAATACTGTGTAATTCTTTTATTGAATTTCAGCAGTCGCGACTTTCTGTATCGGATTTTCTGTATCGAATATCTGAAAACGACTGATCGAATTGTGTTGGTTGATTTGATGCGAAATTCGAATGTGCTTTAAATACGATTTTCTTACGAATTCCCCCATCGCTTCGATATAAAATATTCCCCAGACGTAAAACATAATATGCGAAAAATTCGATCCCTTATAAATTCGTCAATTTAATATAATTCTTTAATCCGATAATTCATTCATTATACTTATCTTTCCTCAAATTTCCAAACTTTGCTTGGTGCGCAAAAAAAAGTTTTCCAGGGTGGGACGATTTTTCATTAGTTAAAAGTTAACGAGAAGAAATCTCGGTGAGATTCTTGATTTTTCGCGTAATTAAATTCGAAAGCAAACGAAAGTCGTCGACGATAAAAATTCTCTTCATTATGCGGGCGATTCGAAAATAGTATAAAATTTTATTTGAAAATACATTTCGTGCGCATTTATACAATGAGCACTCCTAATTGGATCCTGTTGTGAGAACACTCAAATTATTTATTAACAAAATGCAAAATAAATCGCTTGACCGAACACCGTTATTTATTTATATACATCTGGAGAGTTTTGGGTCGACAACACAAAGCGATAACAAATCACATTTTATTCAGACACTCCCGAGAGGTCCTCGAGTTTTCCAAATTATATTTATATATATCTTTGCGATTTCCATCTTTTAACATTTTCACTATTTTCCTCTTAGGCGCATATGTACGTTTGCTTTTTCTCAAGAAAAAGGTTCGTCGTAATTTCCTGTTACGTTCTGAATTCCGGATTGCTTATTGAGGAAATTGACATCACACCTTGACCTAGAAGTCACTCTCAAGGGTGTTCATAAGTGCAAATCCTTGTTTATCATAATAAATGGGTGTTAGACATCTCGATCAATCGGACACGGTACTTTCATTCAATATGTACTTATAATATAATTTATTTCAGTACTTCAATAACATTTCAAACAAATCCTTATCGAAACTCATCATGCTTCATTGATCAATCTTTAATATAACACTTCAAAGTTTATATACAAAACCCGTATAAATTTATAAATTCTGATGTTTACACAGAGTACACTTGACCTAAAAATTCAAAGGAAGACCATCCGACCATAAATGTAAATCGGAAGCACAAGGTCGAGTGCGTGTATTGAAAGCATCAATACTTAAGTTCTTTAGCGTGAAAAGCGTTAACGTCAAACATAACTAGGGTATAAAAAAAATAGCGGAATAAAAGCTCCTCTTCGTCACGTATAAATCGCAGATGTGGAAATGCAAAGACTATCTCAGAATCGCTATTTTATTCGCATTGAGTGAAACAAGGGTGACCAAAATTACTATAAAAATTCTAATATATCAAAATTTATTTATTTAAGTATATTCATGTACAAAAAGATATATATTTCAATTCTTACAAAGCACAGAAAACTTTCGAATCACGCATCGTCCATAACAAACCCAAACTCGCGGTGACCCTACATGCCACCGAGTAGTGACTGTCTTTAAAAAAAGTGTAGACTTTCGCCGGCTACGTTTTATTTTATTTTTTCAAGCTTTTCCTTCAGTGTCGGATAAGTGTCGGGCATGCATAATGTATGGCCACGTACTGCCACGATTCCCTCACGAGGACATGTGTAGTGTTTGCGTACGCAGGAGCACATACCTAGCGAAATATTAATTATTCAAAACGTGTAAAGCCTCCGGATCAACGGGAAGAACGGATGGGGAAAATTTTCATTATTAAAGGTCCCCGAAACACGAAAAAACTGCGTAATAATGTCCGTGCAGATGACGCCACGGAAGAAAAAAAAAAACGATGATAAATTTGGTTTTAATACTCGACGATTTTCAATTTGTATTATATATGTACAAATAAGGATTGTAACATATTAAAAAAGTTTTTGTTTCTGCGAGGGGAGGCTTTTACGGTTGCGGAGCGAATTTCAAAGGGAAATGTTTCGCAAATATTCAGAATGAAATCAAGAACGTTCCGCGTTTAATGACACGTAAAAGACCTAATCGAGTACTAAATTAATTAGTAAATTTGCAATGAAACCTCAAATATTTACAACTTGAAATATTTTTCATCATATAAATATATTTTATTATATTGCTTAAAATCGTCTCATTCAAACGAACCGTAATAAGATTTCAACCTCAACACTTCCAAAATCAACCGCGAAACTAACGACTAAGAACTCATCAAACTCGAATATCCGACTCCGTTTCATCTCAAACTATAAATATACCTAACAAAAATGGCTCCTCACATCCACCATCAAAATCATCCCATGAAAGATCATAATCCGCCATCGAAACGACTAGGAACTCCCCCGAAAGCCCGTCAGACTCGAGTGCTTCGAGTTCAAAGCGTTCATATCAAACATAACTGCCAAGGTGGACTGTTACTATTCCAGAAATATCTCTAGAATTTCAGAAATACCACTCCGGGGACCCTCTCGGTTTCGGAATTGCGCAATTTTGCGCCGAGGCCTATTAACAGTTTATGGGAGTGTCTCGTCGGGTTTCTTTGTCTCGAAATCGAGACCGATTATCGGGTCTAGGTTCGTATGTTGTGAAGACAGACCGAGATGGTGTTTGTTCCGAGTAAAGGTCTTGAATTAATACATGAGAGCCTCTATTTGTGCGAGAGGTCATCGAAGAGGGTACAGTTTTCCCAGAAGTTGAGCCATATTCTTAATCTTGCAACGCCTTGTTTGGTTCGCTCATTGTTTATTTACGTGCTAAATTGTATGCTGGATTTTATGGAGATTCGAATTATTAATTTTTAAGGAGATTTCAAAGACAATGCGGTACTCTCGAGTGTGCGCAGAAATCGTTGTTTTTCAGATTTAATTTATTTTTTGTTGCATGGAATATCTAAATATTATATTGCTGAAAATAACGGTTGTAATATATACGTATATAAAAATGTATGAGAATGTTATTCAAAATTTTTCATGCGAGGCCCTCGGGATCTATAAGTTTATTATATTGAGTCTGTGGAAAAGACAATTCTTTTATTTAACATCTATTTTTTCATCATGTCGGATATCCTAAAGAAAAAAATGATAATTTAGTATAAATTTTCAAAAATATTTTTCCTATTACATACTATTTTTCTGTAAATTTTATATTGTAAACTTAAATAGTTGGAAAATAATGCGATCACTATAAAAACCTTATCATTTATTCAACTAGCATCTTGAGCATGCTTACATAAACGTGACTTTTCCATTTCTATAAACTTCTACTCTTCGGCAAAAAGAAATCATACAAGATTAGTCCACACATGGCAATCATATGTCACCAGTTTATATGAAACGCGTCAACCTTGATAACCAGTGGTGTAATATCTTACTAAAAAAATCCCGGAACATTAATTTCAGTATCAACAATTTCTCAAACGCATAATACTACTGTGTAAATTAAGTAATGAGACTGGCAACGTCGCGTTGGATCTGGCAACGTTGGAGGCGCTGGGCTT
>JAOXNN020000086.1:410306-420574 GCA_028571205.2 Hydropsyche betteni
TCGGAGTTCCAGCACTGTTATGAGGAGTGGAAGAACCGTCTCCAGCGCTGTGTGGCTTCAGAAGGATGTTATTTTGAAGGTGACAATATAGAATTGTAATTTTATTTGGATAAAAAAATTTAAAAAAATCAGTCTCATTACTTAATTTACAGAGTAGTATGTTAACTTTTTGATAACTCTTAAATTTTTTTTAGAAATATGAAAAAAAAACCCTTATTTAAAAAAAATCTTGATGTCATCAGACGTAACGAATCAAAAAGCGTTTCGATATTTAAAATTTAATAAAAAAAATTCGTAACCTCGACTCCTATACATCATAAATCTTACATTAAAAAAATAATAGAAAAACCCCAACCGCACCACTGCCGACCAAACGTCTCTTTCTCGAAATTTTCTCACAATACAATATTTACCCTTTATGAATATTCAGACACGCCACACATGTCCTCGCAAACCCTCGGGAACGCTCAAGCGACGATACAGCTCACAATGGGCCACCAAGTGGATGGCTATCCTCGTGGCAGCCAGTCCGACGATTAAATAATTCAAAATTATACATTCGCCGTTTTGTTTGCGAGTCTGCGGCTGATGAGGTTGCAGATCCGCGGCCCCTTCGGGTGTTTGTCGAACGAATAAATTCCGCACGAGGACTGCTCTTGCTCGGGTCTAGGTATGTCTTTTCCGGAATTGGGGTTTGTTGGCGATGGGGTGAGGGTGGTTTCTTGTTCATGTTAGCTGTTGCTTTTGAGGGGGGACGAGAAAGTTCTGGAGTCCGGTACGATTCTCTGGACTTTGTCTAGTTTCCAGCTTTGAAGCACTTTGGTGTACGTTGGCTCAAAAATTGATATAATTTCGAAATTTTTTTAAATTGATTTAAAAATATAATAATAGATTTCTTTATAGCGATAAATCAAATCATTCTCACATTTTTATTGTTTTTGAAATCCAACGAAAATGTTTCAATGCGAAGTACAATCGATCATGAATAAAGCAAAATATTATTATAATGCTTTCGGTTTTCTTTTGTAACTACCACCTGTCATAATGCTGCCAATTTTCAATGACGAATGAGCACTATTTCCATGGAACAACTTGTATATAGACGAAAGAAATACGTATAAAATGTTGACCTCCAAGATTAACAAAGCACGCATGCCGAGTTTCAGGCCCCTAAGTTTTCTTGATTGTTACACTCTCAAACAAACAAAATATACTAAACAGACGCTCTTTCTATTCCATTCGATATATATATTATAATTATAGTGATATACTATCTGGAGTATTTGATTAAAATAAAAACTTTCGTAGTTATAGAAATAAACAAATACGAACGACAAACAAATCAAATTTGAGTTGTATTCAGTCAAATATCTGATCATATGCTTGACGTGAAATTGCTTAAATTTGCATATGCAAATTGTATATACACACAGTAGCGTTTCGATTCAGATATGCACAAACAAACTATAAAATATTTTTATATCGAATCAAACCACTCTTCAGGTATGTATAAACAACCTCAAAGTGCGAACATAATTGAAATTGAATTCGAATCGAGCTAAAATTAGACCGAAGTAAACCACAACGCATTTCAATTAGCAATCGAAGCACGTAAACAATCTCAACGAATGAATTTGTAACGGCATCGGCAAAATCCGCATTAACGCATCGCAGTGTAATAATATCCGTCAAAATAGCGGCAATTTCGAATTTGCATTAGACCGCAAACGACCATTTTCCAAGGTGCAAATGGCCGTTGTGGTCCGTCGAATTTTCCTGAGTCCGCCATGTTTATAAGGTATTATTTACCGAAATCGCGTTAGCTTTCCGTTATATTTTTAATAGGGATTATATTATAACTCGCCATGATATAATATTAATTCGTTTAAACTGAAGGGGCACGTCTGCATCCGTGCCGCAGGACTAATACGGGGCTCATACATAATATGGGATAGTGCTTCTCAATCTTTCATATTTATGTTACTTTTAAAATTCATATTTTAAATATTTTATTCTCTATGTCACATGTACTGCAGGATAAGCTCTAATATTTTTTTCCTTAAACATTTAAGAAAAATAAATTCTCAAAGCGCTGAATATAAAAATTAATTTTCATAACATGATTTCGAATGATATTCATCTAATGATATGAAAATAACTGAATTATTGAAATACTATTATATAGGCCCGATGTTAATAACATCGGCTGTGAATTACGTAATATAAAAAAATTAATTCTATGCAAAAATATTTATAACTGTTCCGTTGCAAAAATTCGATGCCCGTTCGTTATATATAGAGGACAATGTATAGGCCCGATGTTGATAACATCGGCTGCGAATTTATAACCATACTATTACGCAATAAAATAAAAATTACAAAGATTATAGCCGTTATTATTATATAATGACCATAAAGACTAAATTTGACGGTCGCAATTTTCGAGCTCGAGAATGATGTAAATAGTGATTATAGTATATATTACATACATATAGATGCCCGTACTCGATTTAAGTATTTAATATTTAATTAATAAAACCAGTTTATTTATTATTGTCACGATTGCGACATATAGGCAAAGCCAGAGGCAGTAATATTATAGACGTTAACTGTATACGCATATAAAAACCATATTCGCGAAAGTCGCGAGCGTCATCGAACACACAAACACACAGAAATCCGCTATTGTATGTAGGGGATTAATTATTTAATACTGTTATAGAAATATTTTTTTTTGCTGAGATAATTTCTTTGACTACTAACATTCAATGAACTATCAAAACACATTAATGTAACTTCCAAACATGATAGCAATATATATGATAAATATTTTTCGAAAAAATAGTACCAGAAAAACTCATAAAGTAAAATTACTTTTTTTCCGAAAAAATATTCCTTTTCTCCTTGAAAGTTCTAATTATTAGTTCTTCCGACTATCTGATCTAGAAAAGTCCCGAAAATCGAGCTCTTATATAACACTACAATCTACATAAACTCTTACAATTAAAAATTATTCAAATTTCGTTGAACTTTACGAAAAGGTCGGTAAACATCAAACTAGCAAAAAAATAATTTCCAAGACTCCCATTTATCATACTTAGCAAAAACATTAACAACAAAAACTTCCATCTCATAAAAAACGACCTCCAAATTTTTTCCGCCAAACGACAACCACTAATTCCAACCCCATCGTCTAAATTTGAAAAACCCTTAAGCCCTCAGCGTCCCTCTCGGTTGAGGAATCCCTGATCCTCACATACGTGAACGGTTTCCGAATACGTCAAGCGACACATGGCGGATCTCCACAAATTTTCCCCTCACTTAAGTTAATTCGGCTCGGCTTTTGAAAATTCAATGCGGCGTCGGGAACTCGTCGCCCTGTCGTATATATTTGAATTTCTGCGCGGGAAACTTCGGATTGACGCGAGAATTTGAACGCCGGAAGAATTCGGCTCGGATCTGATTTTTTCGCCGGCTTAATTAATTTCTCGGGAGAGTTTGCGGAAAAAAATCGTATCGCTTTAACGGCGTTAAGATAACGCAGCCGACGAACAATGGCCGCGCGAAATTGCGAAATTATCTCGAGACGAATTCGCTCGCGGGAAATTTTAACGTTTTCAATTTAATTTTCTTTTGTACGGTGACGTTTCGGTGTCTTCGTGATATTTGTGCGTTGCAGGTTCAATGTGCTGTTGGTGTTTTCGCGTTTATTGAATTTTTGTTATTATTTTTAATGACTTTGAAATGCGTATTCAAATTTAATTTATCACATCGAATATTTCAAATTCCATCTCTTTAATATAAAATATATGAAACGTATTCTAAATTACTTTCAGTACCCTTTTGTCATTTTGATTGATCTTCAACGCGATACTTTTACACCGGTTATATAAATTTAATATATCAACAACTGAACACTACTCATATCCGTATATAAATTTAATTAAAATCGAACAACCTATACGTACTTTCAAAGTATAAATTAACAAAAAGGGATACGTACAACCCAAATGCGCAAGAACACTCACTAATATTTTGTAACATAAGGAATACAGATTCAAAACTAGCGTAGTCAATACTTTTATAAAATAAATTGATTGGATTTTCATTTTTTTATTGAAATTATTGATTTAAAACCATTTAGGAAAGAAATTGATGTTCAAATTCCTAAGAAGGGTCCATCTCTTTATCATCATTTAAAAAAAAATTAAAAAAATAATTTCCTTGAATTATGATAATTTTTGGTATGATATTCAAACTCATTGAATTAACTTTTAAAAATTATGTAAGTTATACATACAATAATAATTTTGAATATAAAACTTTTCACTTTTTCCTATTATTGAACCGAACTAAACATGATTATGAAAATATAGTAACTATAATATAGCAATCCTAGATTCTTAAGACCGGATAGGAAAAACAAATTTACCGTAATATTAATTAGTCGATAATCCCGTAATTTTTCACTAGTTACCAATTTACCAATAAATTAAATTTTATTCGAAAAATCGGGAAAATAAGGAAAAACCTAAAAACAACTTAAATAAAAAAAAAATTCCAAAAAAAATACCAAATTTAATCATTTACTGGTTTACCAGTAATGGCTTTCCTGATTCCGTATGAATATTTTATCTGAAAATTTTTCAATATTTCAGGATTGCATTATTATATTATAGTAGTAGGTATATAGGCCCGATGTTAATAACATCGGCTGTGATTTTGTTAAGAAACGGAAAACGATAAAATGTGAAAACCCTATTGCATAAACTCGAAATGTGTACCCGATTTGAATATATAATATTTAATTAATAAAATCAAAATAGTTCATTTGTTATTTGTTTGTGAGATAAAAGCGAAGCCAGATGTAGAGGCTACCCAATGCCCGTACTCGATTTGAATATTTAATATGTAATTAATAAAACCAGTTCATTTGTTCATTATCATCATCATCATCATCATCGTCGTCGTCGTCGTCGTGGTCGTCATCATCACAAAAAAAAGAAGAAAAAAGTCGGGAGCGTCATTCGAACAGACAGACAAACACTCAGAAATCCGATATTATATATAGGGGATAGGGGATTACATTTTTCATCTTCGTGACTAATTCAGAGATTTAAAGAAAAAATTTCATCTATTATTCCAAAAAACCAAAATTGCATTCCAAATTAGCAATCCTCATAATAATCGCATACAACTTTCTTTCTCCAGATAATATAATAATAGAATAAAATATTTTTTTTATCATACTGAAATTTGACCTTCCTCTTTCATGCACTCCACTCTACCCTAGTCAACCACTATCAAACGCAACATCTCACACAACAAACATCGAAATCGCTCATTTTACAACAACACACCCCGCACCCCACACTCCCGCCCGACAAACAAAACGCGTCGACGTCGCGAAATTCCGCGGGAAACTAATTAAAATCGAATTATATTAAATTCGCAGAGATTCGTCCTCGTGGGCGTCCCTCGGCTACCTGTTGCCCTACAGCCTCCCGAAGCAAAAGTGGGCCAATTGCTCTTAAGTGAAAGCTCCCGGGGATTAGGGGATTTATATCCTCGAACGGCGCCGATCCGAGGAGACGGTTTGTGTGGCGAATTTGTTTGCCGATTTGCTCTTCGCAAGGTAATTGGTGCGAATTGATCGGAGCTTGTGTTTGTTTCGTTTCTTTCGCGTGGTTGTGTCTTTTTGTATATGTCACAGTTCAAGTGTTCACTTTTGTTTATTTATCCCTTTCCACTCATTTGGTGCGCTGGACTCACCAATATTTAAATACAGTTTTACCATTACATGCAGCTGACGGCTTAAGTTGACGATCGCTATCTCTTTCAGATAACGCTATTGTGTTTTTCGGGTGTTCGGAAGTTTAATTCTGTGACCATAGTATTTCTATTGATTTCGGTACTGAAGCTACTTTTCGATTTGATTTTTTTTTTGTTTTTGATTAGTGTAATTAATAAACCATGGCTCATGATTATATTTTATATGATTAATAATAATAACTAATAGTTTATTGTAAAAAACTTATATATGTAGTGTAATTAAATTTTAAGAATCGTAAATATTTTGAATGAAGTGGTCATCCTAGTTGGCAATAGTATTTTTTTCAATAGAGCTAGGGATCGTCAAACAGCGGAGCTTGAAACGATTTATTGTAAGTTACAAAACTTATTCATTTTATTGTCGACTCCTAATTTAATTATATATATTAATTGTTATTCATGCTAGAAAAATCTACGAGCGCAAAGGGTTATACCCATACTAGTTTGGGAATACCCAAACTATCGATTTTATTTTGGATGTCAACTGCCAAATTTTACTTACGTATAATTGCGTTTAAACTAAAAACAGATGTCATTAGTATCATACTTGGGTTAGGTTGGGTAAACGTTGTAGATTGAGATGTGAAAATGTGTTCAAAACAAACTCTCGAAGTTCAAACTGACACGACGGGTAGACACTACGCGTATTTCTCGTTTGATAGTTGACATACCAATTTCCACCTTATTGATGTTTAGCATAAGAGCGTTATCTGACTGCAAATAACCTAAATTGTCGTACCACATTAACAATTGGACTAGAGCGTTTAGAAGGTGAATAAATAGACTAGTTTGTTCATGCACAAATGAAGTGGACACTCAAACTGTAACATATATATGTATATTTTATACATTTATATATAATTTTTAAAGAAATATATTACTATAGTGAATTTTTTTGTTAGATTATAAGTATAATTCGTAAAATCTGTATAAATGTTGTTAAAAGTTATAATGAGTTTGAAACTTAAAATCGTCATATGTGCCTCTAATTATGAAAGTGAAGGCCGCTTCATTTCGATATATTCAAAACTTTGCGTTTGAAATGATGAAGAAATATTTTTCTATTACACAATGCAATGTTTCAAAATTTATTTAGTCTACTGAATTTATATATATATATTTTTTTTGCATAAAAATTTAGTATATATCTTATAAGGAAATACAAAATTTTGACCTATTTCCTGCAACAATTTCCAAATAGGAAAATTGACTATTTTGCTCTACAATTGGTCGTATTTGGTAAAATTTAACAAACAATAACATATTCAAGTTTAGAAAAATCTAAAGTATACTTGTAAAAAAAATCTATGTTTATTTTGTAAATTTGAAGTAATAAGCAAAGGAAGTGGTTTTTAATATTCAAGCTCTTTGAAAATTATTCTATTTTAGTAGTAACTACCTATAGAGAGTACACAATAAGAAGAAATATCTAAATTTGAAATATTATACATATCCTGGAAATACAGATCAATACAAATTCCAAGAAAATTTTAATGATCAAATACGATGTATTGATATTTCCAACATTAGCGTATAGCTATTTATAATATTATATAATATTATATTATTATAACTACATATAGGTATAGTTAGATAACCTAGTCATGAGTTTAATATCCGGTTTCTGTCTGAGGTTTTCCGTTCTGAGAGTTTTCCGGTCAACAGTGGAGGCTGCTAAGGAAGAAATTGACAGTTTTCCCTTTGTCATGTTGTTTAAACATAGTTCCTGATTTCCCTCTTGTTTATCACATTACGTAAAGAATACGTCGCGTTTCGAAAACTATAATTTATAACACGTGAAACTTTTAAATCAGATTTAAATCTGATAAAACACTCGGTACCAAGTATATTTAAAGTTGAAGAGACTTTCCGGAAGAGTTCTCCATTGCACCTGAATAAAACTTCTCCTTTATAAAAAAGTTAGCCGAAGTCTACTCTTGTTCGAAAACATAATAATAAATAAATAAATAAAGAAGTAACGCTGGAAAATGATGAAACTAGCAAACCCAATAGAGAACTTTCGATTGCTTTTTCGCAAACACATCAATAATACGCGTGTATAAGACGACGATGAAGCAACAAAAAAAACATAACATATTAAATACTATAGCTCGGAAAACTCGTACGAAATAAATTGGTCGGTATATGAGAAAACTTTTCGCCGTTCTGTTCACTGCTTTTACATGCATTTCAGAGTGTAGTGCAAGTAAATTTCAACTTTCAACTCTGGTTTATATTCTCAATACAAAATTCTATTAATTCGATTGTAGCGAAAAACTTTTTTGACCAGTTTCATTAATGGCGCAATTTGTGAAACGGATAATCGTGTCGTTGTCGAAATCAAATGGAAGACCAAGGAAAACTTTTAATTGAATCGACAAATGCAATAGAAAATTTAACATGTGATCCGTTCGATATTTCAAAACGTACATTCGAACATAAAACTACTGCACGAGTGTCTATACTTTTATTGCGTATATATGGAAATAATGGCTTTTTAAATTGCCGAAAGAATCGATTTTAGATTTCCGACCGTTCAGTGTACATGGACCTTATCTACACATTTATTTTTTCGTTACTTCTTTATATATAATGCAATGTAAAGAAACGAGGTCGTTAAGTGGTTTTATTGTAGTATCAAAAAATTGTGACGATATATAATTTGTTTTGTTATCAACTAGGATTGACCCTCATTTTATATAAAAAAACTTTCTAAATACATTAAAACTTTCACATTTCATATTCATCGATTAAACTTCAATATACGCTCTCATATTTTAAAAACATCTTCAAACAAATATCAAAAGCACTCAACGTTTTCAATCTCCTTTCAGTACAATCTCATCACGAGATCGGCAACAATGTTTATTCGCCACCAGATTCAAAATCCCCGATCCCAAACAAAGTAAACCTTCCATAATTCCGATAAAACTCACTCCAAATCCAAATCGCGATAGACACTTTACGGCAAAGCGTTTTATTATGTGGCCAAAAGCGGTAAACACTCCGGCCATCGTATGGAAGAGTTCGGTTCGTATTTTCGCAATTTCGCGCCACGTTTTCCATTAGCATATTTTTCAGCTGGTTCCTGACCACTCCGGGGAATACTCACAACGCTACAAATTAACTCTTGATGAATATTTGGCCGTTGTTTTTCCGTTTGGAAATTCGCGCGTGTGTATCGCACGCGAAAAAGGGCACTTTTGAGGGTTCGAAGGATAATTACTTTATTTTGTGAACCCTTCGGCTGTGAAGTGGATAATTTTTGGATAAATATCGAAATTGCGGACGCGGTGCGAATTTCTGTGAACAATTGATTCGGTTTAATTTTCTGGATTGTCTGTTTTCGAAATGTTCATAAATAAATTAAGCAGATTTTTAATTAATTTGCTATTTCATTCAATTTTCGTCTAGTCTTGAAATGTTATTTTTAATGGAAAAATAATGATTGTACTTAAATTTATTCGTATCGATCAAGGAAATTTGCAATTTTTGAGCATTTTTCATTTATTTAGTTAATTAATATGGTATCCTAAAATTTTAATCTTTATTCAGAAACTTGTGTAATTAAAATGAATATATTAATAATTCATCAAACTTTACAAAATTCTCACAAAACCCATTAAAAATTAAGCTCGCTTTGAATCGAGGTAAATTATACGCATTTCACGGTTTATTTTCGAGGTTCTTGTATATGAATGTCAATTTTCAATTACAATTATATTTATTACGGTATGCTCATTCAAAATTTCATAAATTTCCCAGAATACCTTCATTTGTATACTTTAAATATAAGCTTTCGTTAAACATTAAAACCGAATACCCATCAAAATTGAATTTCGAGTCAAATTATTTTCAGAAGGATTTCGCGGAAAAACATCAAACTCTAGAACGTCATTTAAAAACATCAAATAGCAAAATCCATAGTATATTATATAAAGACATACTCGACGAAACTTAAAATAGACGTTTATATAAATTTCTCTTACATTTTTATAAATTCTCGACCGTGATCTGATTCCGTGGAGACTATCGTGACCAAATCGAATCGTTTGATAATCGAAATACATTCTACGACATGAAACACGACATAAAAAAAAATTGGATCTGCCATGAACGAAATTTTTAAAGAAAATTTCTTCAATCTTCCCGATGGATATAATTGAGTTTAGATTCTACAAAATTGATTGTATTCGAGATTAAAAAAAATACTTTTAAACGATTCTTTAATAAATTATTTTCAATTATAATTGCTAAATATTGATCCATGTATTAAAAAATATTAACTAAAGTGGTATGAAATCAATTTATAGGGTGTACCAATTTGTTACGCAAGATTTAAATTTGCCGCCATTTGTTCAGTAAATTGCTAGCAACACTGAAAAAAAACAATTGGACAGCTGAGAGGTTAGGGTTAGTAAAAATGGAGTGCTACA
>JAOXNN020000086.1:426039-450489 GCA_028571205.2 Hydropsyche betteni
GAATCCCTTTCATCTGACTGAACGAGAACAAGAAAAATTTAATCCGTAAAAAGAATGTCGTAAACAAAACGATAAAACGCAAACGCCAACAGTAATTAAATGCCGTTAACACGACTTGAGCAGATGCACGTCCAATTTTATACATTTCCCTCGACATGAACTGAAAGTTAATCACTAAAGTAATATAAAAATGATACGAGTACGACTCGGAAAATATTTACGCGACACTATATATTACGCCAAAATAAACCGCTTGCGGCGAAATTTCCATTAGTAGCAGATGTCACCCTTTTCGAATAAGCAAATATTGTTTTTCGGATCAAAACCGCACTTTTTCAATCATTTTTTTATACACATTACATATACATTGACAAGGAACGAAGACCCTACATCGTCGTATTTCATGAATATTTTATTGAATTTTTTTTCACTCCCATTATTTCACGGATCGATTCGCCTTTCGGACGGTGATCTCGCCTTAATTATCCAAGACTTAAAGCAAGTCCCTGAATTTGAATTTTAGATTGAATTTTGACCAAATTTCGAACAGCATAACAGCATTCGCGAGGTCGAAATACTTTGGTAACGGGTCACCTGGGCGCAGTTTCGGCGCGAACTTGTACCCCTCTAAACCGTTGAGCTTTATGTCAATTTGCATATCCATTAATACCTTTTATGGGCCTTTTAGAAATAACGATTATGGAAAATTTTCGCCAACAAGTATCTTAATGGATTGAGACCGTGGCGAGATTTCGCTTTTGTAAAGTTACAATCGTTCGCTTTCGCTCTTGTATGAAGCACATGCATTAGAATGAACGTATTTTTTTATTCGGCTTATTTTTTTTTATAATACACTATGGCCTTAGTCAAAAGTTGAAATATATTATTGTATACATGGTGTAGATTTATTTTTGAGATTTTATTAGAATTTAAATTTGAGTATTTATATGAAATTTACACTATATGGTGGTTATTATATTCTGAACATAGAAACATATAGAATCGATATCGATTTATTATTTTTATTTGATTTAATTTCTTTTTGATAAAAATATCATGAATTTTTGTTTTTTCGAATGAAAAATATATTTCTATTGAAATGTTTGACTTGAATCAAAGAGAAATCCCATTCGAAGCATAAAATTTCTTCGGCATAAACAAATAAAACACGGTCCTATGAGCAAACAGAAATGTATTGTTTCGTTTCGAAGTATTCGCGTCGCGTAGGATACACACAAATCTAAGCCCGAAGGATGTTTTTCTTATTCCAAACACTTTGAAATTTTGATAAAACGTTAAAGTCGCCGGAAAGTGCGATACGCGTCGGCGGGAAAATTCGAAAGATTTACGCGACGATCTACACACCCACCTTTTTGCCATCCGACATCGAACACATTCCCCGATCTCAGCTTTCGATAACGCCTCGATTCTCATATGTAACATTAGTTTGATAATTTGAAATATCTCGTATGAGGATCGGCGTTAATTAACACCTGGCGCGTATCATCTCATACGGAAGAAGCCTATATTTTCTCGTTTTAATTGGATGAATCCGTAGCGAATTCTAGAGAGCATAAATCCTTTGAAATTTTCGATAAGAGTACCTACAGATAGGATTGTACGTTAATTAAAATGTGACTCCGTATGATGCATGAAATTCGATAAAATTGTATAGGTACATCTAGATTTGCTGGTGGAACATTTTCTGTATATAGATGCTGGTTGTGACGTTTGTACGATTGCCGCATTGCACTCGTTTCAATTTTTTTTTGTATCGAATTTATCTTTTTTTGGATTGAATTTCATCAAAATTTAATACACAAAATGCTGCTTTGATCTAAAAAATCTTACAATCATAATAATATTTTCGTACCATCCTATTACATTGAAATATTTAGTGAAAATATTCTTCTCTTATTAAAATTGCTCTAGTTCCGAGTGCATGTGCACACAATTATACCATTTATAATAAACATGACACATCCATCTCATAAGTCGAGTAACGATAATGCAAAATCGTGTTTTATATACTACATATACACATGATTCAAAGTTTGTTAACGTCGAAAAGTATTCTGATATTTTTAAATACCGATTCAAAACGAAATATTTTCTGTATAAAAATTCTTATACGTTATTAATATACACAGCCTCGCATGAATTTCGACAGATAATCATAATTAAATTCCTTTTCTGATAATTAATTCTATTAACGTCAAAACAACACAATAACCATCAAAATATTAAAACGTATTTCATCGATAAGCACTGTCAATTTAATTATGACAGACACCCGCGCACATAGAACCTAATTGAACAGATTCCGACACATTTTCACAAACACAATACGAAATAATTTCACACGCCAATTGATCACATATCAAAATTCAACTCCATTAAAAAACCGATACAATACACACTCTCAAAACAGGAAAAATCAAAATTACCCCAAAAATAGTCAACTCGCCAGGCGTTATAACACGAAGGCCTATCCCGGCACAAGTCGGCTGCGCTAATGACGTTGCGATGCAGCTGGAGGGTTTGACATCTTGACCCACATTTCTCGGTAGCGAATTTTACCATGGAGATGAGAACAGACTGTGAACGGGTGTTTAAATATAGTCGGGTGCATTAAAAGCGTTTGTCGGATGCCTCTGTGCATCCGCAACGGATGCGAAGTACAGGTGCATTGTGCATATCTAGTGTTTTTTTTAAAGGCTGGATTTGTGACGGGTCAGGGATATAGGGGTTGTAAAATGAATGTTCTGATTCTGTTTTGTATTCAATTTCTGTTTTTGGTTATAAATATTGGAAAAAATTTGGTTCAACTCCTTCAGATTGGACTGTTGAAAAAATTATTGAAATCGTCTGATGAATAAGTGAAGTGTTAAAAAATTAAAAGTTTTTTTTTAATCATTATTTTTATATCCAAAATAAAGATATGGATTATAAAAATTATTTAAGCAAAAGTTGTTTCAGATTATTTTTCATATTTCTTATACAATTAAAAAATATAGACTTTTATATATGGGACTTTAATTATTAAAAAAATCAATAGAAAATTAAGCATATCAAAATAAAATATTATATGAGAAATTAATACTAGGTTTATAAAAATAATAGAAAATCCTACATTATAGTCTTAATAGTGAAATGGATGGGTTGTGGTAAAGTTTTTGTTTTATTTGCGAATAAAATATGTTTAGTAGACGGGTTTAGATTAGTGATTTCTATTATAATATTATACTAGTATATAGGCCCGATGTTAACAACATCGGCTGTGGATTTTTTAACAAACGGAAAACCCAATTTTGTGAACCCAAAATGTGTCGTCATCATCATCAGTATCGTTCATTTTAAAAT
Source organism: Hydropsyche betteni (assembly GCA_028571205.2). Taxonomy (NCBI): domain Eukaryota; kingdom Metazoa; phylum Arthropoda; class Insecta; order Trichoptera; family Hydropsychidae; genus Hydropsyche; species Hydropsyche betteni. The sequence continues at coordinate 429,403 of JAOXNN020000086.1, forward strand.
CGCGAGCGTCATCGACACAGGCAGACAGATACACAGACTCACAGAAATCCGCTATTATATATAGGTAATAATTTTGTGATAATTGTTCAATTTGTTTTTTTATTTTCATTCTGAAAATTTTTATATACGTGTATAATCTCAATAGTATGCAAATCCATAGTGATAACTGACTACAACTCAACTATAATGCACCTGATGTATTTTTAATTTAAACCAAATAGTCTATAACATATCGCTGTCACAAATTGTAACGGTATATATAGCACACATATTATTGCATTAAATATAATCATATGTTTAGAATTTATATAGATATTGTATATTAGTTTTTCTTTAGAAATTTTAGGCATGAGATGATACCGAAAAATAAAAACAATTTTATTTTATAAATAAAATACTCTTTAACGTTATTTCAAATTTTTAAATAATTCAATTCAATACCGTATGTAATCGATATATAAATTCTTTAGCGAATCGTTTAATAAATTATCAATGTCTAATCGATTCTAAGTGTCTATTGAAATTATAGTTAGATTCCATATAAGGAATATAATTCAATATCAAAGAAGAAATTTTGTACAAAAACATCTTACTTTTCCATGTAAAATGAAATCATATTTTATTTCTATATTTCCATGCTATTTATATATTGAAATGTCATTATTTGGATTATTGACGCTAAAATATATATTCAAACAAGCCCTATTCAATTGTTAAATTAAATTTTAATGCTTAATCGCGAGAGAAAAGCCTTTAGAAAATTTATACGGACTTCCCATAAAACTTCACTCAATGATCTAAGAAGCATTACGGCCACGTTTTATATGGAAAACGCTAAAAGTGAGGTTCAAAACCATTATGGCATCGTGTCAATCTTGAGAAGCATTAAAAACATTTTCAATATCTATAGGAAATGTTATTTTTATACGCTTCTTATATTGCGAACGAGTTATTCTAGTCGGTACATAATTTTTCTTTCGAGTACGAAGGAGTGTGTCACGATCAAGCCATTTTGATTGATCGTTATACATGAGCTTCTCATCTTACATATAAAAAAATGCAAATACCTCGATGTATAAGAGAATCATAAAAATTTATATATAATATTCAATTATTATTTTGTTTATTTATATCAAATTATTCAAAAATATTTCTGGGATTACCAATATTTTTCTATAATGAGAATATTTTATATATAATATATGAAAATCAGGAACACGTGTGAAACGTGTTCTCTTTTTGGAAATAGAAAAAACACGACGGAAAATAGTAAAATATGTCGTACTCAAATCGTTTCCCATTTTTCTCGAGATCGTTTCCATGTAAAAATTTTCCTATTAGCGTTCTTAAATTTTCGTTCCAAAAATAACGCTGGTTTATGCCCTCGCCCTGGAAAAATTAGCCTCGCATTAAATGCACACCTGAAGAATTTTGTTAGCGCTTAATATGAAAATATTAACCTTTATTAAGAATTTTTTTCATGTATATATACATAAGTTTTTTTTTACCGAATTACATGTTCACTTCCTTGACGCCCCGTCAAACTGGGAATTCAATTTGTACGGGAATATTTTCGGTACTTTTCGAAACGAAAGTGATCGAGTACTAAATTGACAATCAATCGAACGTTTCCCAAAGACCTTTTCCGTTTTTTTCATATATCGACGCTTAAAAGTACTCGTCAAAAATATAAGGAGTTTTTTTTGCGCTAGAAAGATTATATTCTCATGCGTGTGATTTTAGATAAGAATCGACTAATTTCTAGGTACGTGAGGAAAACTTATTGAGACCGATTTGAGGCTCGTTATTTCGTATCGTAAAATAATCGTATAAGTTTCATAATTTGCAGGTGTTTATAGTGATTTATATGCGAATAATATGCAATGGTTATTTATGACGTATGATATTAAAATTAATGATCATAATGATCTATTTCGTGAATTTTTTCAGGAACATTATGAAAATAAATATTTTTTTTACATATTAGGGGAATAGCGAAAGATTCCTCTAACTCTATAACTAAAATCACTATTTAATTATAAAGCACCGTACACATAAATTAAATTAAATTACAATAAACCTCAGTATTCAATCAAAATCAAATTTTTCACAACATACTTCGACAAAAGTTTCATACCCACGTATGAAGTAAATTTCAATTTGGGAAAACTTCGATGCAGGAAGCTTCAGCTTTCCTGTTCCAGCCTAATCGAAATTTACATAGACTCGTAACTACTCAAATTAGGCGTATAAATTACTTGTTAAACCAACACCTGCTCCCCATGCCATAAATGAATAAATTTAAATGATTAATATGGTCGCCAAGATAAATTTTCAGACGTCGCAATCTTTGCGACGCTATTTCTTTCAATTAGCAAGAAATTGTTTGGAAAACGTCGACAACGAACACGTTTTCGATATGCGAAACCTTCACCTGTCGGAACTTTCAACTATTGTTTTATTTAAAAACTGAACGAACCACCCTGAGATTACAGTGGTTCATTCAGGTTAAATATTTCATGTGCATTTTCCGTTCGATTTCCAATATGTTGATGCTCATTAAAATGGCATACGCTTTCATAATAAATACGTACATTTCATAATTTATAGATGCGGAGCCGTTGCTGGCGAACCATAAACAAAGGTTCCAGCAAATGCGGGCCAACAAAGGTTCCACATTAAATAATTTACTAATTAACCTAAATTTACCTTCTCGACGAGGAACAAATCTTCGACAATACAATGACCCTTTTTACTCCGGCTTTTTTAAATACTACATACATAAAATAAGTCAGCTACTGAAGGGAAAACTTAAAAAACGCACTCTCGCACACACACTCACATATTCCGAAAGTTACACACGGAAAATGCGGAAAACTCGCGGAAACTACGTGCGGGTCCGGCCGTATTTTCTCTTATATTTTTTGGATAAGTAAAAATAAGTTTTATGTGTGTTTTGTGTGGTCGAGGCCAACCCTCGCGGGTCTTGCCAGCGCGAACGTCCACACACGTCTGACGAGACCGTTTTCAGTTTCCCTTATATTCGAGCGGACTCAGGGTGGGTGTATGTCACATGCGCAGTTCGGATAAGAACTTTTATTGTAGTATGGTATGAACAATGTTCGATCTATTGCTGTTGATGGATTAATTTTGATGATTTTCAATGTTTATTAATATGGGACAATCTATCTTGGGGTGGAAAAATAAGGTATATGATTATTTCATATAGTACAGAGATAGCGAACCTTCTTCCCAAGTGGGTCAAATTTTTTTTTATTAAATCCATGTAACGGGTCACTGGGATTACTAACATTTTTTCAGCGAAATATAGTAAAGTAGTTCATGGGGGGGTAGGGATTAAATTTTTCTGCATTACTTTTTTTTAGCAATACGTTCATTATTGAGTTTTGGAGATTGCGTTTGGGAGGGGGGGTAAATACGAAAATTGTGTTTTACCCTAAGCGCTATATACTCTCGCTACGCCACCATATTCCCTTATATATGGGTAAATCTGTATTGGTACTGTTTGTTTGTATTTTTGTAAAGCTTTTGACAATCATATCTAAAAATTCAAGCGTATTCGATAATATCACTGATATAGTATATAGGCCTGATGTTAATAACATCGGCTTTGGTTTTGTTAAGAAACGGAAAAGGATAAAATGTGAAAACCCAATTGTGTGAACTCGAAATGTGTGCCTGATTTTAATATTTTATTTATAATTAATAATCATCATCATCATCATCAACATCATAAAAAAAAATAAAAAAAGTCGCGAGCGTCATCCAACAGACAGACGGACAGACGGACAGACGGACAGTCACACACACAGAAACCCGCTATTATATATAGGAGATATTTTCAGGATGGTTTAAGAACTGTTCGGAATTCTAAGAAATTTAAAAAGTAGGTACATTTTATTTATATAAATTACATGCGCTATTTGTAATAAAATATTTTAAACGCTGAACTGATTGGATTTTTTTTAGAGAAAACTGAGTTTTTCCACATAATTTCCTTTAATCGCCATTTTCAAAAATCAAGTTTTAAAAATAAAAATATAAAAAAATAAAAATTGGAGATAGGATCCATCAGTATATTTATTTGGGTAGAACTTCCATCCTAATGTACTTTTTAAAAAAATGTGTAATGTGAAAAAATTTAGCCACGTAAAATCAACAAAAATTATTGAATTTTTTATTTGAATATAATTACATACATATGTATAAATGTAACATTATATTGGCCTACACTGAATCTTACCATTGTGGTATAATAGTATTTTTTTTAGTACCATGTTAAAAAATAATCAATTTTCTTCTTTAAACCGTGTTATTTCAAAAACGTGTATTAAAACCTTAAAAAAAGAGGATTGGGTATATTGAATATTCATTTTTATTAGTACAGAAAAAACTCTTAATCCCCTATATATAATAGCGGATTTCTGTGTGTTTGTTTGTCTGTCTGTCTGTCTGTCTGTCTGTGTATCTGTTTCCATGACGCTCGCGACTCTAATATTCTGGAGACATTTCGCAAGGGCACGGTTATTAAATATATTTACATATATTCAATTTTTGTTTTATTACATCACGCAACGGCACGGTCATAAAATAACTTTGCATAAAAATATTCAATTTTATTGCGCAATAGTATTATTATCAATTCACAACCGACGCTATTAACATCGGGCCCATATACTATTATCATATAAATTACAAATATTTTTCACAATCTAATATCTTACATTTCATATCATACAAAACAAAAGCTCACCCTAATTTTCCCTTACCGATTCGACCTCGCAATGTGACCCATCCGATGCTTTCTGCTGGAACAGAGATTGGAACGAAACCTGAACGTTTCCACGGGGGGCGAAGCTGCCTCGGGGCAGACGCCCCCGCGCCCCCATCCACCAGGTGCTATCTAGCAGCACCCTCTTAACCTGCCCGCCCCGCCACCCCCCGGCCCCCCAACAACGGAGACAGTCGAGACGCAGCGGAAACTAGCGAACGCCGATGTCTACATCATTTATGTACTTCCATGGCTCGAACTTGGTGTTATTTATTTATTTATATGGCAGTGTTAATATTCCATTTAATTATCCGGTAATGTGAGTTATCGTTAATATTGATTTCGGCCGAAGATTATTTTGACTAATGTGTCTTTGGTTAATGTATGCGATGTGTAAATGGTTTAGATTTATTTTATTTATTGGTTCGTATTGATCGTTTGAATTGTGAATAGTTTGTGAATAAATTCATTTATTTATCGTCGATTTTAAACTACTTGAGAAAAAATAGTTTTTAATAATATTTATAAAACTATTTTTAATTAAAATAAATTTTCTAATGACAAGGAAAAATTCCTGAGCTTCAATTGCTGTATCTCGAAAACCTTTTCCTACAATGAATATTATTTTATATAAACATAATAGTTTCATTGAGTACCTACTCATATCGAATTTGTATAAAATTAAATTTTACTTTAACCAATATACATTCAAATTCTATATTTATTATATAATTTGATACTCAAACAATACGATTCGTTCAATAAATGTTACATGGAAGCCAACTAACTCACAGGATTTATATAGCACTGACTGAAACAAGAATAACTCTTCTCATCCCTTAACGTCTGGTTCGTTGAAAATAATCCGATGCACAGACTAAACGGCACGTACATCTAATTATAAGTGAAATTCAAAATTTCCCAAACTATCACAAATTATGGGTAATTTGAGCGGAAACATGCTTCAAATCAGGAGGCTGAATATTCATATACGTGCAACGTACAGGTACCAGTATTTGATTGGGCTATTATTTGAGGTTATTATAATATTGCAAACTAAATTTAGAATCAATGTTGATATTTCGATGTTCGCAAATTATTTTGGGTTGGTTCATTTGTACAATTCATATTAAATTGCACATTATGCCTACATCATACCGTGTGATATTTCATCACTAGTTATACTAGTGATGTTAATATGATGTTAGGGGATAGTTAAATGATATTGGTATATTCAGTAATCGTGTGAGTTTTCTTTTAGTTTTTAGTTATTTTAATATCATCTTATATACAAATAACTTTTTTTTATAAGAATAATGATATTTATTACATTTGAAGTTCAATGATAGAAAAGTTAATTGTAGCATTGAGTGCAACAGAAATACTTTCGAACCTTGAATAAAAACTCACATCAATCCAAAAGCAGAATCGTAAAAAACCCTCAGACACAATCAATTCACATCCACTGCACATTTCAAAGGTACTTACCCATTGCTACCCTCGACTTAAATTGCACAATTAATGAGTGCAATCGCAACAGAACAAATGCATTTCACTCCCGCATTTGTCATTGACACTAAGAACTCCCGCCAGCAATTTAAATCATTGCCACACTTCGACCTACAGTATATATTTCACTGAAAAGAAAATCTTCAGACCGAATAAAACACACACACACACACACAACACAACTGACCTTAATGGAGACCTTCGAATCCTGCGAGCTGATCCTCGGCGCGCATACGCGTGGCAGTTTTCCCGGCGTTTATTGAAATTATGAACGCAATTTTCCGCGTCGGGAAAACCTGGTGACGTGAAGACGTCGCCAGGAACAAAGGGAATCGTATAAGATTTTTTTATTATCCTTATTTTTGTCGGTGCGAACGGAATGCGAAATTGCGACCGGCGCTTGAAGGGAGATAGTTCATTCGACGCTCGGATTACAAAGTAACGTGATCCAATAATATCTTATGATATTTCTTTCTACGGTTGTTTTGACATCGATGCCTTTTATCGTGTGTGTTTTTTTGGTATTGTGAATAATGTTCTATTCAACGGTTCTATGTTAATTTATTCGTATGAGATATGATCTTCGTAGGTGGAGTGAATTTTTTCTCGATTGAACAGGTCAAAAGATTTATTAATTGAATGAAAATGTCTTTTATTTTTCTATATATTTCTTCCAATACCGTTAAAAATTTTAACTTTTTCTTAATAGTAATATGAAGATTAACTTTTAATGAACCAAATATTTTAAATATCTTTTGCCGATAGTGATTGTATCAATTTACTAACCATGTTGTATTTTACTAAATTTTCGTGATCAATAAGACATTTTCCATTTGAATTTTCCGAAAAATTCAGTTTTGAATATTAATCATTGAAAAAAAATAATCTTTCATATTTTTCATATTAAATTTCTTTTATAAAAAACGGATCCGTGCCAATTGGGTACAGTCTTTAATTTGTATAATAAAACGACAAAACTCTGCAGACCAAATTCATCAAACATATCGAAAAACGTATCAACTTTTTTGTAATAGTAAATTTGACTTTTTCGTATAAACTGTCGTATAGTTCTTTATTGGTCAACTCTCGAAAAAACTGGGTCGGTCGTTTGGAACGCGCTAACCGCTAATTTTCCATTTTCCGACTTTTCCATGCTCAAATAATAAAAGAATATGTATCACATCCGTATAGTGAGCTCGTAAATTGAAAAAGTTTTTCTACATATAATTTCATTATAGCCCACATATTGGGAAAATATCGCCGCGCATATTAAACAATTTAACGTTCTTTGCACAAACCGAAAAGGTCATTGATTAATTTTTATTAGCGGAATTCGTGTAGGTATTTTTTTCGCGTACATTCGTTTCCATACAAAAAAATTATATTTATTAAACTTTTGATTATTTATATTCGGTTGCGATATGTTGTTCGTGTTTTGTGTTCGTATTTTCAAATATTAAATGTATTTTTTTTCAGTATATGTATTTATTTTAATATAATATTTCAAGTTTGACTTGAATATTTCGTAAGTATTAATATAATAATATAATAACATTCTCAGCAGCACGAACTCAATTTCATAAACATCGTGACATATCATGATCTTGCTAAGCTCTCCTTTAGACAAACACTCGAAATATAATAATAAAGTATGATATGATCAACACAATATTTATCTTATATATTAATAGACAAAATATCTATATTTAAAAAAATAACCATAAAAACTAATTTAATTAATTTTACACAAAAAAAACAGCGTGCATGAACCCAATTTTGAAACACCTACTAAAACACCTACTACCTGTTTTTTATGATAGTAAAATATTAATTTAAAAAAAAACAACAGATGAAAACCTTCAATGAAAGAACCTTAAAGCGATTTCGCGTGGGTTTTCCCTACTATGCTTTTTCAGCCGCCCACTTGATTCACGTATACGATCTTTTAAGATGAATTCACTAATTGGAGGGAGGATTTTTAAAATCGAGCATGTCGACAAAATGTGCTAGGAATTTCATATTTAATCTATTCCGCCTTTTCCGCCTACTCTGACTCAGGTTATCGTTTGTTTTCCGAGTGTGGGCGGACAAATTCGCATGCCCTATCATCCGATTTATGCGCTTTTTCAACATTTAAATTTTAGATTGAATGTTTTTATAATTTTATAAATATTAAAAATTGATGTATGTTATTCAAAGTATAATTTTGAATACTAAATACTATGTTGCTCGAAGATTTTTAGTTAATGAAACATGATTATATTTATAACTCACCATATATCATAGAACTGATATAAATGATATGTAGAAAAGGTTAAACTGTCAACGAGTCAATTTCATTGACTTTAAACGATTTTGATATGCATAAATCGTGATTCTTCTATAATTTTATATTGAACAATATAACAGTGCCTATGTAATTATATTTAGTCGAGTATTCCAAGAATCTCCCACGATCAGATATCGCCATAATGTAGAATTTCTTACTACACGAGCCTTTAAGCGGAATTCTTTTTACTAATCGTCGATTTTTCGTCCCGATTCCAGCGAATATACCCTATTGTTCATTCTTGCACAAATTCGTAATTCATTGTGCGTGATTCTCGTATTTTTCCATTATATTTATAAATACAACCACGAAGAAATCTCGCTTTTTAAAATAAACCATTGGCTCAAAGGAAAATAAATCTGCAATGATACAACAGCCTTGTTATATTTTAACAAGATCTTTTCGCAATACAAATGTATAGACTTACAACTCAATAAGACCGTCTCACATTTAATTAAAAGTTTTGATATTGAAATTCGACCATCAAGTTATATTGAACAATATTAAAAATATAACGAGGACACAATATATACGAATCATAGAGAAAAATGTGTGCTTTAATATTTTTTCTTTTTATTTCTTATTCAAATACAGATGCCGATTCACGACATGTTCTCAAGAGCTTTATGTGTTGCATAAAAGCAGAAGAGGAAAAAGTATCAAGAGACAAGAATGAAATAAATGGATATAAGTAGAAAGTGTTTTTCAATAATTTCAATGAGTAGAAAATAAAATAGATGACATTGAAAAATATCTATGAAATAAATCAAAATCATGACGAAAAGCATAATGAAATAAAATGACTTATACACAAGTTTATATAAATATTAATGAAAAAAAAAATTTAAGTGAAAAAGTTCATATTATATAAAATTTAATTATACATAAATATCGTTCTAATTGTAAGTGTAAGAATAAATGTTACGACTTAGCAAGAGCTTTCACTAATGTTCTTATCAAAAATGTAAAGCTTTATGTTAAATCTATGCGTTATACAAAATTCTATTCATCTGTTGAATATAAATATTAATTGATCGCTCTCAGTTGTATCACCTTTGATCTTTTAGAAAATGATTTGAATTTCGCATAGTAAAATATTCAATCTTTCTTAAATAATTTGTTCTTTTTGCAATAAAAACATTGAACTTAGTATCATATTGATAATTTGCAGATAAAAATTTATACAAACAATTGAGGCATTTTCAACATCGAATCGGTCGAAAAAAACAAGGATGATATTGATTTTTTGAAAAAAACAAACTCAATCTTTAACTGTCTATACGCTTCAACTGAAAATATTTTCGGATAAGAAAATGAAAAAGTTGAAGTAAATAACTTTATTTGTTCATTTTTCTCTTCACCCTGTCCGGGAAAAAGCTGAAGGTTATATTTTATATTTTTCGTTTGTTTTTCAGTTAAGATGCACTTTAAATTAAATTTGCAGTGTTTTACGAAAGAAACTTTATAAAACTAAAATCTTATTGCATTCAGTTATGATCAAACAAAAGTTTAATAAAAATAACTTCTACATTGCATTGCACTCACTAAATCAAAATCATTATGGGGCAAGTAATTTCATCAAATATTCGAATTTCAATTGAAGATGTGGAGAATTGAAGAAATGAAACGTTGTGGAGTTTCATATTATCAGCTTATACAAGATTTATCATTGCTAAAAATAATGATAAACTTGTGCCTCTCAAATGCCAAAAGTCATCACTATAAATAGCATAATACATGAATTATTAATACTTTAATTCTGCGTGAAATTCAAGTATAGAATATAATCTGTTCATTTTTCAATATTAATTATTTTTACTTTATGTATTGTAGTGTTTATTTTATTATTATTATTTTCGATTTATTATTATTATGAACTATAATAATAAACAGGCCCGGTATTAATAACATCGGCTGTGGATTTGTTAAGAAACGGAAAACGATAAAATGTGAAAACCCTCGTGTGAACCCGAAATGTGTACCCGATTTGAATATTTTATATTTATTCAATAAAATTGAAATAGTTCATTTGTTATTGTCATCAGAGGTCATATAGGCAAAGCCACGTGGACACACACAGAAACACAGAAATCCGTGATTATATATAGGGGATATTCATTTTAGTTGAGAACGAATTCCATTTATATCGAAAAAAAAAACTATTAAAACGATCCAAAATTTAATAAATTAAACCCATCAATCCCCGACATATCAACGGCACTACGACATTTCGGCAAGCATGCAAAAGTACGCCCAAAATATCCAATTTACGATCAGAGGCGTACTAGGCGTAAATAACGCCCATAACGGCGTCGTATGAAATTCGTGAGGGACGGATCATTTCACGTGTCATGTTATGTATACGCGATTTTTCAATAGAACAACACACGTGATGCGAATATGTGATGTCGCCGGCGAAGTTTGCGAACTTTGGCCGTACAATATATTAGGGGCACGGATCCGGAACTGGCTATTTGTGCGATGGAGTGTTTATATTAGTTCTGTGGCATTGAAATTTCGTATAAGAGCATATTTGTGGGCTGCATATCGATTATTAGCGGTGTAGAGTAGTGTTCTATAACAGCTAATAATGCAGAAGAAACGAAAATAAAGAATTTTTAATAATTTTTGTGATCAAAAGAAACTTAAAAAAATTGAAGCTAATTTATTATTCATTACACTTTTCAGGAAAAAAAAACAATCGCTTGGGGCGTTATAATTATTTTTATGCAAATACTAGCAGAATCCGGCATATCAATATCAATATCCGGTATTATCAATTTAATGTTTTTTTTCACTATTTTCAGGTTAGGTCAAGTGATGGAGGATGATGATATTCATAAAAATATCATACAAAACGAAAAGAGAGTTTTAGTATAAAAATAAAGTTTTAAAACTAACTTCTCAAAGTCGATTCGATACGCCGTACTCAATCGTCAAAATTACCAAACATATTTCATAAACAGCACACATTATTAACAAAATATTCAACATGTAATATCAACAAACTTCCTCGTCATATGAAAAAAAATTTCCGCACACCATTTTTTTCTTTCCTTCAAGCACTCGCGCCGATTTATTACACAACACATCCGGAAAACGGTTCGGGCGTATTAAATTCGTACAAACAAACCGGAAATTGCTTTATTTCGGCGGCGTTTGTTTGCCGAGGACTTCCGCTGCAAGATGGCGGCCGCGGGGCGGCGGCCATCTTGAAAAAGGGCCGGCGGCCATCTTGCAACGGGACGGAGATGAGCGGTGAATCTAATTTTTATGAGATCCGAACTTCTCCGGGGCGGTCTTGTTTTTTATCATATTATATTATATATAATATTAAACGGCGCTCGGCGTTCGTGTTATGGTCTCGAGGCTTCCGCCATTTAAGTGCTCTCGTTCCGCTTAACGACCGCACTTTTGTGTGATAAATTTCGAATTCGCGAACGCGAAACGGGCCTGTTTACGAATATGGTATCGATTCGAAGTTTTCGCGGTGTTTCGTCAAAAAATTTTGCACAGTTGACTTTTGTGTGAATCGTTTGTGCCAATTTTTCGAGATGAGTCGCTAATTGAGAATCGATGAAGACGTCTTTGAAAAAAAAATTTTTACAAAAGAGACTGAAATAGAAATGTTTTGCTTTTATTATATTGAGTTTGCTATGAGCGTTATCATGAATAGATTAAAATCAGATTTTATACAAATGTTATGTTACGTTTGTATAATCGCAGGGTTTCATGAACAAAGCAAAGAATTTTGGTTTTTATATGAAATTTCTGGTAGTGTATACTGTAGGTGCCATGTAGTATAAGCATATTGAAAGTGCATAATTTAACACCTGTCAAATATAATAGTTGGCATGTCCTTCGAGATACTTATGAAAAACATTAAAATATTCACGGTACTCTTGATACTCAGTAAAAAAAAATTAGAAATTTCTATTCTATTGTATAATAGAATATATTCATCGAGATGCTAACTATATGTGTGCACTTGATGACTGAACTAGCTATTTTATTCTGAAACTGTTTCTGTCTGTTTGGATCCTTTTTTTTATGTTGCCGTTTCCGTGTTTACGATCAAGTGAAGAAAGCTGTCCGATCAAAGTTCCGGTGTCCTGAAAAATTTTCCTACCCTGTTGGTATTCAGGATCTAGTAAAACGTCTAGCAAATGCATAAATGCAGTAGCTAGAGATAAATGTAATTTCCGTTTCTATAAATGTACTCTGTTCAATTTTTCAAGTTCATTTTCATTAAAAAATACAGCGACAAGTTTTTTTCATAATAAAATAATAAAAAACAACAATTTTTCTAGTATTTTAAAATTCAAAATAATCGTTACCCCTAAACCGTTCTCTGTCCCTAACATATTGCATATACGCTCTCAGAATCTCTCGATAACTTTTGGCGCGCGTTTGCGAAATTTAATCAAAACTCCAAAATTCAAGAAGCTTACACCGCCGAGAGCTTTTACTGCCTCCCCTGTGAGCTTTGTACATTTCAGACGCACCCCTATTAAGTACCTGAGACGTAAATGTGTGGAATAACTATTCACCGTTTGAAAAATGACGCACGATCCTACTTAATATGTACAGTAGATTTCCCTAAATCGCTTGACAATTTTAGTTATTATTCATGATTTTGATAGGTAAGGTTAAGTAGTTGAATTTTTTTGATGTTTTTTTACTGAAAATCATATTTGAACCTCATTCAAAGACCATCTCTATTCTAAAACTATTCCTATACTTAAACTTTAATATAAAAAATGTGAATACCTCTCCGTTTTTCGACCAATGGCTATAGGTGACATTGCTAGGCAGGTTGCACTCTAGCACCTGCTTAACATTCAACTCAGAAAGCACTTCATTATTTACGATCTCCAAAGGCGGTAACCTCTTGAACTCCGTATCAATTTCCAAACCTTCGTCAGATTGGTATCCAATCGTATCAGAAGTAGTTTCTTTGGTCACCCTGAACATGCTAGCTTCTTCTTTCTTGCTGTTATCATCATCGACTATTACCACCGCTTTACCATCATCCGTTTGCAATATTCTAACATCACTGTCAGCAAGAACAGCAAATGTGCCTTCATCTTTGTTCGATTCTGAATACGACTCACTAATTGCATCATAAGATTGGGTTGTAGATTTGTTGTGGTTTTCGCTTCGTTCTCGAGAAACGGGTCGTTGAGACGTCGTTGAAATTGATGATGGTGTTGGAATCGAAGAACTGCTCGTTAAGATAGTGGTTGAAGAATCTGAAATAAAAAAAAAATCAATTATTCGAATACATGAAAAGCTCGAAACTTGGCATTAGAGCGGATTTCCCGCAAATTGGAGGCATAACTCGCGAATCACGGCCCACCGTGGGGCATTTTAATCTTTTCATTATCGAAATATTTGGAAATAGTGGCCTAAGCCTCCCTAATGGTGTAACAACGTTCTGGGCGAACGTAATCTTCGCCTCAGGCTAATCCGCCGCTAAGCGAATTAATGCCGGTAAAGTGGGTCAAACGAATAACGGAGTAAACATGCCGGGCCCTAAATAAACATTAATTATGGTCATTAAATAAAATTTGAATTTGAAAAAGAAGTGCACCCCGTGTTTCGTGGTGTAGTGCGTGTTGGGTGCGGCGGAAGATTTGGGATTTTTTTAATGTGAAATGGTGGTTTTTGGGTCGTTTGTAGTATTCGTTGCAGGACGAGGACTTTTTAAAATGACGGTCGTTGAATAAAATTTGGAATTGTATTTAAAACCCTTTGTATGCCAGCGACTCACTCATAAGTTGCAAAGATTTCTTTTATTACACGCATAAATTATTTTGTTCAAATTTAATTAGGTACTAATGGGATGTATGGACAAATCGATGTAAAAATTAAAAAAATTGATGATTTCGAGTTTTACAAAAATTCCTGGTGTTAAGGTAAATGAATAACAATTATTTCATGAATGGTAGTTTTAAGTGTACAGTGCATATTAGAAGTGTTTGAATTTTCGAAAATAGTTTTGTGAGTGGATGTAGATTTTAAGGTAGTTTTAGGATAAAGGTGTTTTTGGGTGTGTTTTTGATTAGGCTTACGCACTCATGTTTTTTTTATACAATTTTTTATCGATGTACCTATTGATCATTGATGATTACTTAATTTTGGAGATCAGAATCATCATATATAATATTTATGTTGGATTATTGATTTGTTTCGCAATACGTATTTATTAAATACAATTTAGGAATACGATGTGAAATTTATATCGCATTTTTATTGTAAGCAGTATATAATATACATATATTACGGAAATGTTTATGTAAAATTTGAATATATTTTTCTAAATCTCCTTTTCCACGTAATTCCATTACTATACGAGAAAGGAAACATGTAATCATCTTAATGGGAAAATTTTCAGCACCTTTAATCCGATAAATTTTAAGTAACCAGTATATTCTGTAATGTGTAAAAGGGTTTATAAAAGTAATAGACTTTAAGTTAGTAAAAATATAAACTAAACCCGGATAATATTTTAAATTCGACGTTAAAATGTCAGACAAATTTCACTCTTTGAGCTTTAAATAATATAATTTGACATAACAATGCTTGGTGTAGTAAATTAACCCAACTTAAACCACTTTCATAACTATTGCCAACTCAATTATACGTACATCAAAGCAGAATTAAATTCGATTTGCATACAATCATTAATATGAAACATGTTATTAGACATACATTTATACTGTACGTGTCATTTAAAGTTTGCATCATTCAATTAGTAACACACTCAAAACCACACAACATATGCAAGGCGTTCAGATTAAAAACGCCCTAAATATTTATTAACTGACAAATTATTTTTTTATAATTTTATATTTCTTAGATATAAGAAATTCGTTGCTTAAATTAACGATTATGTTGCGACTTTGTATTGGGCATTTGGTCGGATAAAATGAGATTAGGCGGCTAGTTGGTCGGTTAAGTTGGATAATTAGCTGATAATTAATGAAGGTTGAGTCTTATTTAAACATTTACGCTTATTCGGCTAAAATATGATTATTCTGATAATTAACTGGGTCTCCAAAAATTTTAGTTGGTTATATATGTATATTTTAGATATAAGTTTTAAGTTAACTTAAATATAACATAACAAGCTGAATAATTAAATTTGATGATTAACTAATTAAATAAAAATGTAGCAAAAGATTAGATATCATTCGATTTCAATATCTTTGAATATCAAAATAATGAATTATTTAAACGATACATTTTTAAATAAAGTCTTTTGTATAATAAATCAACCAATCATCAAATTGTATAAAAATTATTTATAGTTAATAAAAATACAATCTATCAACTTTTCAATACTCCATTGACATATTTAGTCTTTGAAATAAATACAAGATTTCCAAATATAGTAAAAAAAAACTAAGTCTCTATGAATTCAAATACATACTTTACACTCCAAATTCAATCTTTTAAACTTCAAATTAAACCTTTTACAAATGAAACTCAATCATCGGAAAGAATTTTTAAGACCATTTTTATAGTGATCAATGAAAAAAATAATGGCAACGTTGCATTGTAAGTTTAAAAAGCTTGAATTTGAAGTTCAAAAGGTTGAATTTCGAAATTCAAAAGGTTGAATTTCAAAGTTCGAAAGGTTGAATTTGAAGTTTAAAACGTTAAATTTTATATACAAAAGATTGAATTTGCAATGTGTAAGACATACAAAAGTCCCTTCATTCCAAATCCAATCCATCAACACGCTCATCCATACACAGACCGCCCCGCGCGCTACTCAACCCGCCGATTCAACAACCCTCCGTTGAAAATTGCGTATTTCGCGCCAATCCACCCTCTCACGGAACACATCGAACGTATTACGTGACATTACCGCGAATAAGAAATGCGACGCGCGAAAGTCGACAGTCTCGAGTGCTTTTCGAACTTTGCTTTATTACTTCGTTCCGCTCAACGGCTCGAATAACTTAGACATAACTTGCAGAGACTGCTGCTCTTTGACGTCAAGTTCAGAATTCGACATCGGTGTTGGCTTTTAGGCGCCTCAGCGACAACTGGAGTCGAGGACCGGGCTTTTTTTCTATGCAGATCGTGTTGATTTTTCTGTGGGAGGCGAAAGTTCGGAAGTGAGCGAGTTTGATGGAAAGTTGGCGTTCGAGTGGTCGTGTGAGTGGCGAGTTTGGGATGAAGATTATATTTTGAGGGTTCAATATTGGTGGTTTAATAGTATTTTTAATCGGGTACGATTTAACTGTGTGTTTGAAAAAGTATAGATTGTGCGTTAAAACGAATCATTTTTGCATTAGAATAATATGCAATGTGCATAATTTTTGGTGTATTAAAAAATCTCAATAGAGAATCATTTTATTTGTAGTGTGCAATGAATTGTTTATTGTAAACTGTAAATTGAAAAAAATATGAAATGAACAATAAAAAAATAGAATTGTACATTGAAATGATCGAGAGAAGTCGCTAAAGTAAAGTCTTCTTCAACAGACAATACAATGTAACTGTCAACGTTTCCTTTTCTCAATTTCATTTAATGTCGATCACATTTTAACAATTTAGTCCATTTTGATTATATTATGAAAGTTATGAATAATGGTCATGCGGTTAGTATTTCGCCCTGTTCACGTTTGCGGCGTCGCCGATCCTATATTTATATGGATGTGGATGTGATGAATTATTGGCTATTTGCTGATACGGTATCTGCAAATTATTGACTATCTGCGATGTAAATTTTACAAAAAAAAAAAAACAAGATTTTTTTGCGTTTTTATAAAAAACTCGATTTCACAAAAATCACGTAACATATATTATATATTACATAAGCAATATTGAGATTAGTTGAAATAATGTTTTAATATTCGACTCATTGAAATTTTGTTTAATACATTAAAAAAATTGTCCTGAACTATTAAATTTTCTTTAAAATGAAAATATAATGCACAATATAACTTTTAGAATATATTGGGATAATAATGTGCACAGGAATGGAGTACAAGTACGTTCACGAGAGTTACAGTCTCGGTGAGTTATTACTCTTAGTGCACACGGTACCAACTCAGAAACTGTTGATATTATGTACTTTAACAAGATTTGAAAATTACGCAGAATTTCATGGTTCGTTAGTGCATTACTGTTTGATTCTACGTATATTGACGTATATAGGTCGTTAAAAGATTTCATATGATTTTATAAAACATACAACCAGAACTCTTCCGTAAATTAAGTCTAGGATCCTCAACAATCCAACATCGAAATATTGACAAGAAAAAAGGAGAATCTGGAATATTCTCGGAGGCGAGATTCTCGATTTGATACATCGACTTGACGAATTTATCGTCGCTCCGAGAATAGCTATGATGTATGGGCGCGAGGGTCGCCTCTTGAGTTCGTCGGGACTGGCTAAAAGCCTGTCAAGTGAGGGGTTCTGGTCTCACTAAGCAAGTATCACTAGGCCTTCCTTCCTTTGTACATACACTTTACGGGTATAGAAAATTGATAATGCGTCCGTTCGGGGTGTGATGTTGTGTCTTTGTCATGGAAAAAGTATCAGGTATATTCAATTTCATTTTTTTTTAAATATTTTTGTTAGATATTTATATGTAAATTAATTTATTGTATATTTTTTAATAAAAAAAATAATAATATAAAATAAACTGGAAACAGTTGCTATATTTTTTGTTCCATACTAATTTAATTCTTAATAAAACGTTGAGTCTATAATCCGTTTGTTCGTTTAGTCGATTCTTTAACGAACTTTATATATAAATCCAACCGAACAAAGCGAACTTCTATATCGAAAAATTCGCATAACAAACCCAAAGAATTCACATTCGTTCGACGTTTACTGCATATGCACACGAAGCGAAAACTTCTCCGCAGAAAGCTCGATTATTCCGCGAACGGAAAACGACTCCAGCGTACTTTTCTCATGGAAAAATGTAGCAAAAGGCTCAGACGAATTCGCCGAAAAGTTTCCGCGGGCTTAAGAAGCCGACAACAAAAGCCTTCGCTCGTTGTACATTAAACGCGTACGAAGATTGACAGCGAAAATTACTGCAAAACGCGAAAATTTGTTACGGTTCACAGATGAAATGACTCATATTACGCACTCGGCGAAACAAAGGACGAAACGTCGCAATGGGAATAACTCTAGTACACTCGAGTAAAAATTTGTTTGGAATTAAATAGAACCCTGCGAGAATTTCGTTCGTCGGGAGTCGTTTGTAAGGAATCGTCCGAGCTTTTTGTCCTAAGAAATTTAATGTATATTACATAATTTGCGCGATTCGAATGCTTGACAATTGAAGATTCCGAGAAAATAGGTTTTATTGCGAAAATTAAAGGTTTTTTTTTCATAGATTTTTAAATTTATTAAATAAAAATAATTATTGTGAATTCAATTGTACTCATTTTTGTCTTCTTAAATGAACTTCCGCGTTTTATATAAAAACCTGATTTTTCATTTGGAATGTTTTGAAACCGTAGAAACAACCCTCATCATAAGACGAGAGACGAGTTTCAATACTAATTAATCATTACCTTTGTTCAAATTAAATACATTGTTTGCCAAATACATCATGAATTCACAGCATTTAGTTTATATACAGTTCCAAAGAATTTTTGCAATTCGAATATTGAAAGATATTTCAATATACATAAAATGATATTTAGAAACATTTTTATCATCAAATTCATCAATAAAAAAATCGATTGAAAATATTAAAAATTCGAATCAGACGAATTTCCAACCATATTTTCACGCACGATTAGAAATAACACGAACACGAAAAACCAATACACAATTCAAACATCAATCATTTCCTCCATCGCAAACATTTCGAATCGAAAAGATCAAAACCTACAGAACTCCAGAAACAATCAAAAAGACAAATAATCGATTCGGAAGCGCAAAACGCCTGCGAAAATAATTAAAGAGACCTCAGTTTTCGGACGAAAGACCACCAGGCCCCAGTTTTGCGGGCACCCTTCAGCAAACTTTCAGATGGAAATGTTTGTTTCGCGGTTCGAGCCTTGGCCTGAAAACGGGCCTTTCTGTAAATTCGCAAATTCGGTATCTGAAAGTGAAATGCGGATTCACTCGTGCCGATTTCTCAATACAACACCCACGATATTTCGACTCACACGTTTTCGGTTATATACTATCAGATTTTTTTATTAATATTATTATAAGACTTTTACATTCCAAATTGAATTTCATGCTCCATGTTTTTTTATTTGATTGTTAGTATCTGGACTAGTCTAATTTCTAAAAATGTATTAAAATGATGAGACAACGGGTGTCATAACGAAGCGAGATTTTGTAGGTAGTCTTTTTTGATACGAAATTTTTTATGGACTGTATAAATTCTTATTTATTTATTGTATTTGAAGTGTTAAATGTGGAAAATGTAAAAAGTTGAATTTGAAAGATTAAAACTGTAATTTTTTGAATAATTTGAAATGTGAAAGGTTAAATTTTATTTATATAAAATTGAATTTGGAGTGTAAAAGCTGTATAAAAAAATATATGAATACCGGAAATATAAAAAGGACTTTAAGTGTTAAAAAGAATAAAATCAGTTTTATGCCACTAATACGATCTATGTACCAACGCCCATGTTTTAAAATAGGGTTCAAGTCCCCAAAATCGGTTTTCAATATTATATATATAAACAATGAACTTGTATCGGTTATCTGCGCCAACATGAGAATTAAAAAAAAAAAACAATTTCATTTCAAAATCTTAAAATGGAACATATGCCCTTTTTATCCAGTATTCAAATTTGATTTATATTAATTTTAATTTTTAGTTAAAAAAATTGTATATAAACCATATATTTAAATAAAAAAATAACTAAACCATAGAAAAAATACAACATCCAATTAATCTTATCAAACCTGAATTCTAAGAACCACTTTTTACCGCAACCCCGCCGCTTTGAACGCTCTCCGATCTTTCACGTTCTCGGATGAAAAATCCCCCCCCTGATTACGATTCATCGAGTTTCAGCGTTGTAAAACGACGAAAACATAATGCGACACTATTAAGGGCGGTGCAAATTTCATTTAGGGCCACATAAGTGGAATAAATTTCCCGCCAAGACGACGGGTGGGCGGTTTTAGTGGCGCCGAACGCGATAATTACTACAAAACGACAAGGCGGTGTTCCGCGTTTTACCGAATATACTTTATTATATATGATAGTTATGCTAAAAAGTTATGTTCCTGTTCTATTATATTGTCGGTATCATAAGTTTTTAGTGACAATGTACGAATAATTTGGAGGATTATTGACAAAGGAAGAGTTTATAGGTGGAAAATTCATTGTTCACGTTTATGTATTCACTAGTATATAGGTCCGATGTTGGTAACATCGGCTGTGGATTTGTTAAGAAACGGAAAACGATAAAATGTGAAAAGCCGATTGTGTGAACCCGAAATGTGT
>JAOXNN020000086.1:457013-467501 GCA_028571205.2 Hydropsyche betteni
TTACTTCTATATCTGATTATTGAAAAGATTTTAATAATAGAATAATCTCAACAAGGCATTCATCACAAAAACGTTAGTTTTAAATCCATATTAATGGACAAGTGACGTTTAATGATACATATTAGTGGATAAGTGAAATTTTTGTGCCATTATAATTATATCGCCGATTTATAACATTACAATGTTAATGATGTTACTTTATCGAAAAACAGTTCAAAATTCAAAAACCTATAGAAAATTACTGAAATTATGCTTAATTACTTGATACTAACTCGACTCAACAATATTTATCGTTTCTTTGTATTTTTTTGAATAAACCTACATTTTTTTTTCAACAATTTAGGAACGATACACAATCTAGATTTATATTGCATTGATCTATTAACTATAATCATTGTTCTCAATGTTTCAACCACTAAATACGAGCGACTTTGAGACAGTTCGCCATTGGCGTTGGCAACACTGGCTTGCTAATTGACGTTAAAATACACATTGTCTGACTCTGACCAATTAAATCATATTTCCATTGTGTCAGATGAAACAACTACGTGGGCTAGACAAAACATATTTCAACCGAGAAATACACTTCGACTGTAACATCGACATCGACAACTCAATCACCATACACCCGTTCAAAACTAGCATCCAAAACCCGTCGGCACCTCGACAAACAAACAAATAGCCTCTCCCACAAAAAAAGTGTTTATTTCCACGAAAAGGACAAGCGTGTTATCGGCAAGTCAAACACTTTACAACAATTGCACACTCATTGTCGTCGTGGACACCCGTCGAGATCAATGGCGGACGGAGGCTTTCACGCTCGCCGCTTCGAAGAGGTCCAGGTAATAAAGCGATGATGGTAAGTGTGCTCGTTGAAATGTGTCAAAATCCAGGTTGACTTGTTTAGTGGGTGAATGCGGTTGTCGGTTTCGGTTTGGCGTTTGATGTTTGAGTTTCGAATGGTTGTGATGTTGGTTTAGTTTTGTGACGTGACAGAGTCTGTTGCGATTTGTTTTTGTTGTTGCGAAAATATTGTCTTCTATGACAAGCGTCGTTGTGGGGTGTAATCTTTTTTTTTTAAGAAGTTATCTTTCAAAGAGCTGGGTATCAAAAATTGATTGTCAGTGATCTCGAAGTAGTGAAAATGAGTTAAATTTTCTGATCAGTTATATATAATAATTTGACATAATCAAATATTAATAATAGTAGTAGTATAGTCAAAGTTTGTGTTTTTCTACTATAATATAATTATCATAATCATCATAATCATATACAGCTTATACAAAGTTTAATGAAAAACAAGGATTTTCCGAAATTCACCTGAAGCTTATCAATTTTTCCTGTTTGTATATTTTCACTACTTCTAAGAAGGTAACTCTTAATGAATTTGAATATTAAAACCCTTCACTTTTTGCATATAATATTTATAAAGAAACGGCATTTTCCTCCATAAGTAAACCACGCAACTTATTACCTAACTTATACATTAAATAAATCTGGACATTTGTTTTTTCCTACCATTAAGCACTGAAAACCTTCCCTTACTTTGACAATTTCAATCCAATTATACATTACTTCATCCATCCACCAGCCATACTGCTTATCGCTTAACCAGTACATTAAAAAAAACTTACACGAGTCAATTCCAATCCAAAAACAATCAACCTAACACATGTTCGTGCATTCTCTCAGCAAAACGACGACGTCTTGTCTGCCAAACATAACACAATTGGCACTCGACATTTTTTTGAACCATTTCGACATTTTTCGTCGTTTTCGTCGCCCCATTGTCTGCGGCGGTTGAGCACCCGCCCCCGGGCGCCCCAAAGGGCCCCATAAGGCCCCATAAGGCCCCAAAAGGCGCCGACGCCCCTTTGAAGTGCACCGACACAAGAAACGAAACCGACAATGGACACCTTCTTGATAATACAGTGGACAATGAACGGTGAAGATTCAATGTCGCAGTTTCGGATTCCGGTTGCGGTTAGCGAAGTGTGCTTTTTGATCTTCTTATTAGTCGACTTAATTGGTGTTGGTTTTTGATTTGTAATCGGTCTTTAAAATGAAAATTAACTCTTTGTTAAATTTGTTGTCGTTTTTGGGAATTTTTCCGAGTCGATATGTTTCAGAAAAATTGGCAAAAGGTTTACATGTCCCAGACGTAATAATGTCTCGCAGTTGCCAATCTATTCTACATTATTAAGAATTGTATTTTGTAAGAATTTTCATCGAAATGTATATTAATGAATACTTTTTAATATACAATACAATGCATAACGATTCGTTGCAAAAAAATAAATTTTTCATTACGTTCGTAGCCAACGTTGAATTCTTATCCGAGTCTGTATTCCAACACTTTTCATTGAGAGAAAAAGTGGAATTTCTTGTACGCTAGAGTATTGGCTTATGAATTAATTCATTCCAGAAAGCCATTTATCAAAAGATTTTTTAACTTGATTCTAAAAAAAATATTTCACTAATTGAAATTTGATATTTTTCGTTTCAGCACGAACGCCGTTTTGTTTGTCGTATGATTGATCATTTTTTTATTTACCCAAACAAATTTTAAAATTTTCCTGACATCCATACTATAAAAACTATTGATCGCTACAAGAATTACGTAATCTATCCATTTTCGAACAATCCTCAAAAAATACAAAACGTAGGCGTACGCTAATCATTTCATTAATTCACCACCGAACTCTCACACAAACAACCCCGGAATATTCCGTCCAAAAACAAAAACAACCATACGAAAACAACAACGAAAATAAAAACGCACAACTTAATACAAAACACTCGAAAAACAAACGGCTCGCGACCTCGCTTACGATCCGACAAGCTTTTCCCCGAAGCGAATTTTTTTTCCCGATCCACAACAAAACGCTTTATTTACCTCGAATTCCCGTTTGACGATTAGGTGTAAAAATTATATTTATAACAATATCCTAGAGGCACAATAAACGTCGGACCCGTGTCAAAGGGGTTGACTTTGCCGCTGACAGATCAATGCCGAATTTGGCTCCGAATCCGTTTGGCACAATGAAATCGTGTCCCCTTTCGTGGTTTTTGAGGCTCTCGTGGATCTTAGTGGCTTTTTCCTGGATTTTGGATCTAGATTTAGGTTCTGTTTCTATTTTCGGAAAGGTGTTTCGCCGGCTGATGAGGCGTTAAGTGGCGATTAGACGACGTGAACGGGGATTATCTGTTTTCGTGTTTGATGCTCGGTTGTGCTAATTGTTAATTTGTGAATGGATTGAGGTATTGTTTGGTGTTGGTTCGATCGGAAATTGAGCTAAATTTATGTATTGGGCTTGATTATTTTAATGAGGACAGGTTCGGAAAAATTTGTATTACAATAATTTTGACTATTAATGTAAGTAGTACTAGATTTTGAGATTTAGATATTTTTAGCTATAAATTTTGATTTTGGATACTAAAAACTAGATAAGCTATTAACGGTAAACAGGTAAATGACGTAAATAACAATTTGGTGATTTACCGATGAATGCTTAATGTAATATTCATCGTTAAATAAAAAAAATCTGTTTCAAAAATATTGTTGTTTTTCTGTAAAATACTTCGATTTGTGTAGGTTTATGGTTTTTTTTTGTTTATCATTATTTTTCGGATTTAATACAAAATTCAATTTATCGTTAAGCCGGTAAATATTATAAAAATACTGGATTACCGGTAAATTAAAATTACGCTAAATTTGGCCTCTCTACTGAAAACCCTTTTGTTAGATATTATATAATATAATATTTTCTGATCAATTTATTAATTCGGTAATTAATTGTTATTGAAATTTCAGCAAAGCTACATCGATGATCAAGTAAAAAATAATCGCATTATAATCTCACTTAATTATCTTAAACAGACGAAAATCTATTCATCAAATTTCATCAATGAATGTATGGAATTACTATATTTACATAACAGCGATTTATATTACCATAAAACACTGTAAATTTTCCGATATCAAAAATTTGCTCGCTAGACACATAAATAACACCTTTCAACATTTTTACCGAATTCAATTTTACCAACTGTTTGCACATTACGCGTACAAAATAATCATATAATTTTCAACGCTCGACAGGCAAATTTACATGCACAACACAAATTACGGAAAACAAACCGAACTATCATCACCATAAACGGTACCTATCCCACTAAACCGAATTTATGAACTTTTCCCGATTACCAATACTATAACATTTAACGATTCGCAACATCTTCATACGACAAAACCGATTCGATCCGAAGCGAAATCATCCCAGCATATGAATAAAATTGGATCGTTTATTTTCGAGTGCGGTTCCTCCGCCATTCACACGTCCCACAATAATCTTCGCTTTTCAACTCCGTACATATTTTTTTCCTCGAAACGCCGTGTGGATTCGGGACTCGGGATCTTTGGGGGGATCCCCCTGCCCCATGGCGGTTATAATAAATGCTGTGCCGTATAATAAAATATAGAATTATATTTAATTTGTGATCGGAAGAGTCGCGGCGGTGGTTCATTGGGGTTGTCGACGACAATGGGGACGCGCGTAATGGTGTATTATTTATGACGCGGCTTGTTGAGTGTTTGGCTTTTCTAAATACTATTGTGTCATTGAAACCGCACTTATGTCGTGGCAGAGACGTGCATTTTTTTTTTTTTAATATATTAAAATTGTTTGAGTATGAATTAGTTGGATTTGGTAAAAAAAATCAAAAAATTTTAATATTTTGTATAAGGAAATTATTCGTCTGGTTGTGATTTTACATAAAAATTGTTTTGTTATTATATTATATATAAAAAATACGGTCCTAAAGGATCCCAAATACAATAAATTTCACTTCAATATCGAACAACTTATCATTATGGCAACCTTTATAAGATTCTTTGCAAAATAAGTTTTCTTTTTCTTATATTGGATGGTTTCGGTATTTTTTTGAAAAGGTTGCTTTCATGGAACTAAATTTTGAATTAATTCCTTCTATGATGTAATCATTTTATGCACTATATAGGGTCAAAGATCATGTTATTTGAAACATTTTAAACATCAAAACATACTTTGGTCCATTGTATCATATTTTTTGAGTAATTGTTACTATTTCATTTTTTAAGAAAAAATTGATAATCTCGCACTTACAACTAATAACATCCAAATGAAATGTAGCATGGTAGATAAATTTTATTTTTTGTTTGTTTATTATGTATTTAATCTATAAATATAATATGTATAAAATCTTTTATATCGACAAAAATCTATTCAAAGTATATGATTATTTATAAAAAAAAATTTTAATCATTTAATAATTGATATGTTCGTTATAAAATATATGATAATTAGTTCTGTATTACAAAATCAACTAATAAACATCGTACATCAAAAAAACATCATTATTCAATAAACCAGTACTCCGCAACCGATGTGCCGCGGCACACTGGTGTGTTGTGAGCCGGATACAGATGTGCCGTGGTTGAATTCAATGTATTTGTCATTTTACAATTTTTCATAATATTGTCTATTTTTCAAAATGTATAGAATATTAAAAAATGAACCGAAGAAAATAAGTAAATTGGTAATTTATAGTGATACAGTTTGATCGAGATAATTCATTTGAAAGAAATTTTTGTTCTTTCCTCTTAACACGAGAGGGGGGGGGAGGAGATTAAACTTTCATGCATTACTTTTATAGCATACATACATCATTGGATTGGTCACGAAAATTTGCCACTCCCTATGTATTTTAGTTTTTGGTGTACCGCAGAATTCTAAGAAGAATTTCGGTATGCCGTGGGTGAGAAAAGGTTTCAGAGCACTGCAATAGACAACACTTAAACAAAACACTCACATTTCATTACTTTTTAACGACCACACGACTATGTCGCATTATAAAAATCCAAAAAAAACCCCTATCAACCCCCATACACACGTAATAAAATACAATAAATAAACAACGAGCCGCCACTGCGCGCACGTTCGGATTGATCCGAATGTTTGTCGGCTTCGGGCGTTTGAATAGTGTCAACAGTTGTGGATGCGCAGTCCGTATTGCGGTCCACGACACAAAAACCACACGACACACACATTTTTCAATATTTTATTCACGTCTGGTAGTCGGACCAACATCTGCCGATGTTAATTTATCGTGTCTTTGGCGATGCGATTCTTCGATAGAAAATGGCGGGTGAACGCGGTCTGAGTTGGTCGATGCGCAGTCGAGACGGGATTTGGTCTTTGGTTTTTTTTTTTGGGGGGGTAATTAGGTTTATTTGTGATTTGGGTGATCTGTGTGATCGTATGATGCTAGTATTTGATGATTTTTATTTGAATCAGGGATATAAAATGATAGTTTTTTTGAAGAATTCGGCAATTTGCTACGTATGAGTTTGAAAACGTGTTGTGATTTGTTATCGAATTTTAAAATCATAGTAATTTATTTGAAAATAATCGTGCTATTTAAATGTAACAATTAACTGTTTTTTTATCTAAACATTTATTTTTTCCCATAAAAATCTTAATATTCGCTCAGTATCTACAAACCATTAAAACTCATTAAAACGTATAACATTCACACATTTTAAAACCAAGCAATTATTTTTTAATGTTTAAACTAATAATTAAAATAATCTACAAAAACATCACAGGAAACACTGTAGATAATTTCGATTATAGTTTACGATTAATACAAGTATAAAAACGAAAAATTTTCTAACTAATAAATTTATAAACTCTATGTTCCGATTCATATTCTCATTATTTTATTATTAAAAAAAATCACTTTATGATTCATAGAATCAAAAAAATATGTATTTTCGCTTAAAATTATTCAAATTTGTCACCAACGAGTGTCGTTTCAAATCTTCTAACATCTGTTCAAACAAAAAACAAACCGAGGAAATATATTCAGTATTGTTTTGACCGACGAACGAACAGCTCGTTATGTCTCTTGGTACGGCAAACCGCAAAAAAAGAGAACTGTGAGTAAACTATTATAATCACCTTCCATTATGCGATACTGTGTACAAAATACACACTGTACCTATTCAACAATGCGAACAACAAATAAGCGTATTTCGAACAATGACGATTTCTTCCCGCCTCAAATTAAATATTCAGAAGTCGGCCGGCCCGATAGGGAAATTTCACTTTTCCGGCATCGATTCTCGGAAAATCTGAGGAAAGCGGCCGCTTTGTCTATGGAAAATATAACGAGTCGAATTGTACAAAATTAATTTTCCATTCTGAGAGAAATCGTATAATGAATTCGTTTAAAAACAACGAGG
Organism: Hydropsyche betteni; assembly: GCA_028571205.2. Classification (NCBI taxonomy): domain Eukaryota; kingdom Metazoa; phylum Arthropoda; class Insecta; order Trichoptera; family Hydropsychidae; genus Hydropsyche; species Hydropsyche betteni. The sequence continues at coordinate 464,299 of JAOXNN020000086.1, forward strand.
TAATGCGCTCTTTAAACTTTTGTTTGTTGCGTTTCCTTCTAACGACTTGTACGTATTTGATGCGAGGCCGCATATTCAAATGGAAAGCCTTTGAAGTGCATTATCGATAATAATTAATATAAAACAACGATGATTTGTTCCTTTAGAAAAACATTCGTTAAATATATCGATTTGTACAAATCGTGCTAAACGAAAGATGGGAAGTTTCGCTGATAATTTCATAGTTACTGAGCGTTGTAATCGGTTAAACGAGGTCGAAATAATAGGAGGAAATCTTTATCGTTGGTCTAACAATAATTGTTTAGTACAGTGGCGTTTACGATAAGATTCAAATAAAGTATACCAGAAACATTTTTTCCCTTCGCACACTTGACCCAATTAAATTTAATGAGGTTTTCTTAGTAGGGAACCACTCTTATCCTTGTAAATATAACGAAGTGTGATGTCGACGGAGTTTACATAACGAATCATGTTCGCCGCATAAAACTGCACATTTTACGCAAATTAAATCGTTAATATACAAAACATTTGTGTCAAACAATTCAATTAAGTCGCTAACTTTCAACATTATTTTATACATTAAGTCTGTTCCAGTTTTTTTCATTTTCACACAAGTTTTACCATCTCATATTACCTAATCCTACAAATTCATAGCAAAAACCATCGAAAAAAATAAAAACATCCGAAAAGGCAAAGTTGAGTAATGCTGTAAAAAATCGCTCAGGAAAAAATCCAACCCTAAGTCTTCAATACAATATGCGCGAAAGAGACAATTCAACGAACCAAAGCGATCAATAGAACCAGAAACGAAAGAGACAAAACTATCGAGCCGAAAGAACGAAAAGAGACGGAAGATAACACGTAGTTTGAGCCAGGGTTAGAGCTCCATTTTTACGAAATTTGCGTTGCCCTTCGCGAAAACATTGCATCGAATTTATTTCGTATAAAATTCGCAACATAAAACTTTGAGGTGATTTTCGTTCAAAAAATTCGTTGGCGTTTGGTCATGTCGGAATACATAAAGGAACTCAATTTGAATATACAATCCAGAAACTCTTAAGTGTATCGAATGTGATAATTAATTCTAGACGCGATAATTAATTTCCACTCAATCTGGAGTCGATCCGCGAAACGTGTTATAACATTATATAATTTTCCTGTATTCCGAAATAGTGCAAAGGGTCGAGGCAGTTCGATAACTCTATAACGAAAAATGTATACAAATTGGATATAGGCCAATAATGGTTACCATCCGACGAAACTCTGTTTTCTTTGTATGAATATGTCACAATGTATAAAAGTGCTATTTTTGTATAATGTGGATTTATTTATTATTTATGTGATCATACGATATATTTACGAATATGTGCACGTATTTGCTATGAAATTGAAATCCTGTACCACGGTACTATCATTAGAATAGAAATAGGATGGCGTTATGTATGTATGAAGTAATGCTTCTATTGATACGTGTCTATCATATTATCATATATGTTTATTCTAATGGGTAAATCTGTCAACTGTGGCAGATTTAGAATATTGTAATATGCGCGTCGACCAGTTCACACCTATTCAAATCTGATAAATAATTTGATCACATGTTAATACATATCACAGATCGATCATGTATCGTAGATCTAATTTAAAGATTATTTTAGTGTTGAAATGTTCATGAATTACTTTTTTAAAACTTTTGATGGTATCAAAAAAGCTTTATCCTGCAGTGGGCTTTGTATTATCCCAGTAAAAAAAATCGTAATACGAATATTTTTCATTAAAATATATTCTTTTATATTTGTGCGTACGAAATGTGGCGTATTTTTTTCCCCTAAAAATACTAATATGCAATAAGAATGCGATGATATCAAAGTATCTTGAGTTGAAAGAAGGCAATTTTGAATATGTACATGATACAAGAAATTGCTAATATGAAAAATATTTCTTTTCTATATTTATTTACATTACCCACTCATGCGCACACGTGATGTTTTTCCAGCCTTGTGCTTTTCAACAAATAATATTTTCCTCCTTACAGAAAAACATTGATAAGAGGGTAAGCGATGTACGGCCACGCTTCGGGTGAAATTTCTATACATAATCCCCACTTAAAATATTTTTTAACTCGAGAAAGATTAAAAATAACGTAATCGCTTACGAATATGAACTCTACAATATCAACCCACCCTCCACATAAATATACATCAAAGAACAACTTCCAGAACATATAATGGGGGAATTAGGTAAAATCCGAATATACGACCGCGATTAAGTGCTACAAAGGTAAAATAGCCCTCTCGACCAGAGTCCTTTCTCAAACACTAGAATCAAGGATGCATACACACTTCGTAAATCGGGGATATCCAAAGCAGTTGGTTTTGGTTCTCAAACATCGCAAATTGTTGGGTAAATATGGTAATTATGGTCACGGGACTCTCAGGACCTATCGTGCTGAAAGAATATTGCGCCTTTGAAGATTGGTCATGACCTAGAACAATTTTAAGTGATAAACTCTGCGAACTTATAAGGGGGATTATCGAGGGTAAGGGTAAATGTATAATCGGATCAAAATTTGCATTGTTTGAATATTAGTTGAATTTATGGGTCATAGATGGCATTATATAGTATATTATATTATATCAGAGTATATATGTAATTTAAGTTGAATACTTTTTTTTTCTAATAAAAGTACTATGGAATCGTATTTCAATATAAGAAATATATTTATATAGACGAACGAAAATATGTTCATATAATTTAAATTCAATTTATTTCATTTCTCAAATAACAAATATTTATTTTTAATATATATCACAAATCACGACAGAATAAATAACTCTAAAACAAAGCACAGTAAAACAAAAACCAAATATTAAATCGATCCAATATATATAATACAACAGCCAAATCCCGCACACAACAAAATCCAAAATAACATCCCGCCCCCCCTTTCATACGAAATCTTCGAGTATTCCCAAAAAAAAAAAAAACCCCAAACAAAACAAAAACGTATTCAAACCGCACACAATACCAAAAATACACATAACACTGTCAATACGAATCAACAAACCATTCCAATGACAGCGACGAATGACTGAACGAGCTTTCCGCGAGCGTCACACTCCCGAACGGTCGGGCTTTCCCGGGAAATTTTCCGACCCTTTCCCGCGATTTTCCACCCCCCGACCCTCCCATTCGAACATGCC
>JAOXNN020000086.1:473602-488186 GCA_028571205.2 Hydropsyche betteni
TTCAACCACTATAATTGACTTTTTTACCAGAAAATGTATACGATAAAATGAAATTTAAAAAATGATATTTGAAAAATGAAAAATAGTAAAATTTCAAATAAATTGAATTCTGCCACGGCACACTTGAATCCGGCTCACGGCACACCAGTGTGCCGCGGCACACCGGTTGCGGAGCACTGCATTAGAACGAGCCGCCACTGATCAATTCAACGAATCCAAACACAAAACGATTCTAATACCGTGTTTCCCCGAAAATAAGACCCGGTCTTATAATAATTTTACTCTTAAAAACTGGACAAGGTCTTATTTTCGGAATAGGTCTTATATTAAAACCGTCTTTCAAATTCCTTTTTTTTAAATAATTAAAAAGTATGCAATGAAAAAAAATATAGTGACAAAGTAGGTATGTACATACAATATATCGAAAAATTGATTAAAAAAAATCAAATATATATAAATTAAAAAATATTTTTTAAATTATTGTCATATTATTACTGTTTTTTTAATTATTAATATCCATTATGACTTATAATGAAGAAGCATCAAAGAATTTAAGTTCACACGTTGTTCCTGGACAGTTACTCTGTCTAATTGTAAATGAATCATCTTCTTACCTTCAAATTAAGTGAGGTTAGGTTTAGTTAGTTCAATTTTCAAAATTCGAGCAAAAGCCAAATATGGCTCATCCGATGCCAAATTTGAAACGAATCTAAATCAAATTTTAATCAACGCTAAATTTAAATAAAGACGCATTTCGCCACATTGCCCTCGAGCATCATACAACGCCGATGCGATATTTTTTCCACTACATCTTATTTTCGGGGCACGTCCCACATTAAAACCATCCCTTAAAATCACAATACGTCTCATTTTCGTATTAATCACAAAAAACCCGGCAAACATACAAAACCCCGCACCATACCCGCGAATCGCGCTGTTGAGTCTCCGGGCGTGCGCGGTCGCCGCTGTTCCGTTGTCTCCGAGTCGACGAGGGCGAAGCCACCGAGGCTCAGCTCAACATGATGGCGGGCGCAGTCGCGGGGGGAGGCGGGGGCGGCGGCGGCGGGGGCGGAGGCGCCGCGGACGCGGCCGCTGACGACTCGCTCTACCCCATCGCCGTGCTCATCGACGAGCTCAAGAACGACGACGTGCAGCTCAGGTTGAACTCCATCAAAAAACTATCCACCATCGCTCTAGCCTTGGGCGTGGAGCGCACTCGCGCCGAACTCATCCCCTTCCTCAAAGAAACCATCTATGACGAAGACGAGGTACTCCTCGCGCTCGCTGAACAATTGGGCGATTTCGTCTCTTTGGTGGGCGGACCCGAACACGCTTACTGTCTTCTAACACCCCTCGAAGCCTTAGCGTCCGTCGAAGAAACGGTCGTGCGCGACAAAGCAGTGGAATCTTTGAAGGCCGTCGCCGCCCATCACTCGTCCGCCCACTTGGAAGAATACTTCTTCCCGTTAGTGCAAAGGTTGTCGGCCGGAGACTGGTTCAGCACCCGCACTTCCGCTTGCGGTCTCTTCGCGTGCTGCTACCCCAGAGTGCCCCCGGTGCTCCGCGCCGAGATGCTGCAAAACTTCAGACTTCTGTGCCAAGACGACACGCCGATGGTGCGCCGGGCCGCAGCCGCCAAACTCGGGGAGTTCGCCAAAGTCGTCGAGCTCGAGTATCTCAAGAGCGAGATCATCGCCATGTTCGTGAACCTCGCGCAGGACGAACAGGACTCGGTCAGGTTGTTGGCCGTCGAAGCTTCCATAAGCATCGCCGGACTGCTCGCCACCGAAGACGTCGAACAGCTCGTCATGCCTACGGTGCGAGCTTGCGCCATCGATAACTCTTGGCGTGTCAGATACATGGTCGCCGACAAGTTCGGGGAGTTACAGGCTGCCGTCGGCCCGGACATAGCCAGGGCAGATCTCGTACCCGCTTTCCAGAGCCTGCTCAAAGACTTGGAAGCCGAAGTGCGAGCCGCTGCAGCTAGCAAAGTATGTATACGTCGTTTTGTGCATATTTATGTCGTCATCTTCCTAACAAATAACACGATCATTATTCACGTTTGCAGGTCCAGGAATTCTGCATGCATTTGGACAAGGCTCATCAAGAACAAATCATCATGAGCTCGATCATGCCCCAAATCAAAGATCTAGTCGTGGACCCGAATCAACACGTCAAAACGGCCCTAGCTTCCGTAATAATGGGACTGTGTCCCATATTGGGCAGGGAAAACACCATCGAACATCTTCTGCCTCTATTCCTTAGTCAACTGAAGGACGAATGCGCCGACGTCAGACTCAACATAATATCCAATTTAGAATGCGTCAACGAAGTCATAGGTATACAGCAGCTGTCTCAGAGCCTCCTCCCGGCGATAGTCGACCTCGCCGAAGACAACAAGTGGAGAGTCCGCCTCGCCATAATAGAATACATGCCCCTGTTGGCCGGCCAACTCGGACAGGAAGTGTTCGATGAAAAACTCAGCGTTTTGTGCATGAGTTGGTTGGTAGACCACGTGAACGCGATCCGAGAAGCGGCCACCCTCAACCTGAAGAAACTGGTAGAACAATTCGGTCCCCACTGGGCGGAAACCAACATATTACCGAAAGTTCTTTTGATGTCCGAAGACCAGAATTACCTTCACCGTATGACGTACCTGTTCTGCATCAACCTTCTTGCCGAAGCCTGCGGAAAAGACATCACGACTCGGGTTTTACTCCCCACCGTTCTAGCGATGGCAGAGGACAAAGTAGCGAATGTAAGATTTAACGTTGCGAAAACTCTACAGAAGATAGGACCGTGGTTAGACCCGAACGTGATTCAACCCCAGGTTAAGCCCGTATTAGAAAAGTTGAATATCGATCCGGACGCCGACGTCAAGTATTTCGCATCGGAAGCAATAGCCGGCCTCGCAGGATAGATTGATGTCGATTTCTATTGATTTTCCAATATGTTTTAACTTTAATATTATGTAATAATTTTTTTACATCAAAATTATTCACAAATATCCATTCGTTCATATTTACAGATGTTTATGATAGTGAAAAACTTGATTTAAATTTGTATTTCTGTTGAAAGTATATATTTTAGTATATGTATCGCTAAATCAGTGTTCTATTCGTAGACTTAATTAATCGATATTGGTTCAATTGTCTTGTAGTAAGTGTCGTCAAATATGAGACGAATAAGATCAATTCATAACACATGTTACTATTCAATAACTCTTATAAATAGTTAACATATACAGTATATCTGTAATAATATTTTATTTAACATTAAATAGATTAAAACTCAATTATTCAAATATTGTTGATAAACAAAATTTTAAGATGCAGCATATTTATGATTTTTTTTTTAATTAAGAGATTGAATGCATTTTTGTGTATTGTGATGTGAAACTGCATTTCATAAATATAATATTATTTCAATTTAACACATTTTCACAAGCTTCGAGTTTTTTACGAGTAAAGAAGTTTCTTTGAATATTCGATAATGCGCATTCAAAATTACTTTGGCTGATCCCCGCTGTTTTATTTTGATAGTTTTATAGCGCTGTGCATTTTACACGATTGGACTTTTTTCAGATACAAAACACAATGCACTGTTTTTTTTCTGCTTTTGTACAGATAACAGATTTGATTTTATCACGGGTATTCAAGATTCACTTTTAGACGTAATCTTATAAATTTTGCTGCCATGGAACTCCAATTTGAACTTAAAGCCAATTTCGTATATGTATCTAGATACTGTTTTTGAAAAATGATTTACGAGAGATTTTCACACAATGTTTACATACAAAATAGATGCATAGGAAATTTTTATATTGCGAGAAATAAAACTGAATGGTCTCAAATCTTGTTTCATTTTTTCTTTTATTTTTTATAACCTTTTATCCTTGTGTTAATTATACGTTGCCATTTTATATATTAAAATATTGATAATCAGTCTTCATAACATTGAATGGATCTGTTAATTTATATATCAGTTGTTAAGTCTATTTATTTTTTTAATTGCATTAAAGTGAAATTTTTATTCTAATTATAATAAAAACGAATCATTGAAAACAAATCGATAGGCATTTTACTTGTTTTACATATCAAAGATGTTTTCTTGTGCTTGGATGAGAAAATTTTTATAACAATATTGCAAAATTCAAATTTGATTTATTATATGTATATTTATACAAAATTTATCTCAAGTGCAAAGGTTTACACTTCCAATAATTTATCAATTCAATCGCAAGATTAACAAAATAAGCCATATGAAAAGTATTTAATATTTTATCGAAGGAATTGTGTAAGGTAAGAAAGAAAACCATATGTAATGAATAAAAATGGATCTGAAGTATAATAATCCATAATGAACCTGAAAGATATTGTAGATATGCCAAAAATCAATAATTTGAAAATAGAAAAGGGAAAAAAGGGTTTTATTATGAAAAAAAGCGTAAATATGTAACATTTTATTTAAATTTATCATATACTTCTACATGGCTCAAATCGTAGTTTATTTAATACACTAATAATTATTTTTTCCAAATTTCAACAATAATATCAATTCATATTTATTAATATGCATATGTTATTATCATTTCCAACATGCAAAATATTTGTATAGTAATCTAAAGTACACAAAGTTACTTTGTTCATTTAAAAATTGAACCTTACAAAATTATTGACATATCACACATACAGTTTTAGTATATGCAGAAAGCAATTGGAATGTGAAAATATTTGAAGAAATTTAAAATGCCAAAACATAAGCTAGAAAACAATTGAAATCTCGTCCGTTTCAAACGACGCGTATCTTTTAACCTACGTGAGTAAATTATTTGAAAATGAATGATAAAATAACATATACTTGAATAATATATATGTACAATTTATTGCAATGATGCTCGTTTTATTGGTGTTCCTCTAAGGTAAAGTACATAATCATCACTAATCATTTAACAACTAAATTTGCAACATGGAATAAATTAAATTTCAAAGTACACATCATACGTACGGAACTATTGTAATGGACTTTATTATTCACAAAATGTATAATTACAATGCGTCGAGAAAACATTTAGCGGTTTATTTTAAGCAATACTGATTCCACGTAAAATTACATTAAACCATTGTTTATCTATTTACAAATTACATTATTCAAACACAATAACACTTATGTATTTATAACAATTATTTAAGATGTATATTTATGCACAAAAATATAAGAAATTCAGCGGAAAGTTTCAGCACAACAAGTTTTGATACTTAAAATCAATTTGTGCTTAACTTACAAAAAAAAACCTTTGAGCCTATAATTTCTTCAAATGAAAAAAAAAATTAAAAATATTGCCGAATTCCACAATTTATTTTTAAACAATAACAAGCAATATAAACATTTATTTAATTTTAAAATTTATATATCAGAATTTAACATTTTATTGATTTTTTTTATATGTAATGGTTCAGTATTAAGAGCACAGTAGTGTACATAAATCAATGAATAATGATATATTTTTTTAACCTATTTAAGCTAAATAAGATTTTAAATAATTTTTTTTAATCTTGAACATGAACATATGTAAGTATGTATACTTACATACTAAAAAATTCTCAATGAACCAAATACACAAAATTTAACGCATATGAATTAAGTCATGTTCAATTATGTATATTCTGGCATGACATTAAATCGAAGAACAGAGTATAACACTACCACACTAATGACGGGAATCTCTCGGATAGAATTCTGCGAGAACTGACGCAGGGATACGCTTAAGCATTTCCTTGGGGAAGATACGGAGCAACTGCCAGCCGATGTCCAAAGATTCAAAGATGGTACGATTCTCGTAGTTTCCCTAAAACGAAAATATTCGATTGAAATCATGTCATTTAACGATCATACCAAAACAAGTCATTTGAAATATTCACTTGTGTGATGAAGTTCTTTTCGAATTTGGTTAAGAATTCTAAGTAAAGTAAATCGTCTGGAGTAAGAGCTTCTTCTCCTACGACAGCCTTCATGGCTTGTACGTCTTTACCAATAGCATAACAAGCATACTACAACAAAATAATACATATTAGAAAAAAATAATTACAGACACATCGCTGCATATTAAGAAATAGTATTACCAATTGATTAGAAACATCAGAATGATCCTTGCGGGTCATTCCTTCTCCGATAGCAGATTTCATCAAACGAGACAACGACGGTAAGACGTTAACTGGAGGATATATTTGCCTATTGTGTAATTGTCTGTCTACGTAAATCTAGAATAAAATGATAACGACATTTATTTCTGGACAATTCAATAGATATTTCAAATTATAAACTCGATTTCCGATATACCTGTCCTTCAGTAATGTATCCAGTTAAATCGGGAATAGGATGAGTAATATCATCGTTAGGCATAGTCAAAATTGGGATCTGAGTGATTGAACCATTTCTGCCTTCAACGCGACCAGCTCTTTCGTAGATGGTAGCCAAATCGGTGTACATGTAACCTGAAATTAATAAATTTGAGTAATTCTATAAGCATTATTATCTTTTAAATATATATATTTTTTATTGATTACCTGGGAAACCACGACGACCGGGTACTTCTTCTCTGGCGGCAGATACTTCACGCAAAGCTTCTGCATATGAAGACATGTCAGTCAAAATAACCAATACGTGTTTCTGAAAAATATTTAAAAATATATAAATACATGATTCAATAAATTATATTAACAGACTCCGATATTTCGAGTATTTACTTCGCATTGATAAGCCAAAAATTCAGCAGCAGTAAGAGCGAGACGGGGTGTGATGATTCTTTCGATGGTAGGATCGTTGGCCAGATTAAGGAACAAGCACACGTTTTCCATTGAGCCGTTTTCTTCGAAATCTTCCTTGAAGAAACGAGCAGTTTCCATGTTGACACCCATGGCGGCGAACACGATGGCGAAATTATCTTCATGATCGTCCAAAACAGATTTTCCGGGGATCTAAAACAACAATCGAACAATTAATATATTGCAAAATTAACGTTACTTCTAATTAGTCGTATTTTTGAAATGACAAACCTTTACTAAGCCGGCTTGACGACAGATTTGGGCAGCAATTTCATTATGTGGTAAACCAGCTGCAGAGAAAATGGGGATTTTTTGCCCACGAGCGATCGAGTTCATCACGTCGATAGCGGATATACCTGTTTTAACATTTTTTTGTTAATTTTAGCAACATCGATACACAATAATATTGTTTGATTACTCAATAATGAAGAAAAAAACATATTTTACCAGTTTGGATCATTTCCTCGGGATAAATACGAGACCAGGGATTGATGGGTTGACCCTGAATATCTAAGTAGTCCTCGGCCAAAATTGGGGGACCTTTATCAATGGGTTTTCCGGATCCGTTGAAAACACGACCTTGCAAAATATAGACAAATTAGAAAATACAAATATGAAAAAATCAAGTAAAACTATCAAATATTTACCCAACATATCTTCTGATACTGGGGTTCTCAAAATGTCTCCGGTGAACTCGCACAATGTGTTCTTGGCGTCGATTCCAGAAGTACCTTCGAATACTTGTACAACTGCTTTGGAACCGCTGACTTCCAAAACCTACATTATTGAAAATCACACAGAAAAACCGATTAAAAATGACTCAAACATACATGAAAAGCTCGACTACTGTTTTATACCTGTCCTGATCTAACTGTGCCATCGCTCAGTTTCAACTGCACGATTTCGGCAAACTTGGGAAACTTGACTTCGTCCAAGATGACGAGGGGTCCATTGACACCCGATACGGTCTTGTAAGCTGAAAAAATCAACGAACACAATCAGTTTAATCGATTTTCAATAGACATATACTCCAATGCTAAGCGAAGGGCCTGGCACATTGATTTTTTCATAAAAATAGTATTGTATCTTTTCGAGACTTTTCCCAAATTCGTAATCTCTAAACTGTTTAGAAACTAGCTTTGTATGATTGTACATATCACAGTCAGTCATATTTTTTTTGGGAGGAAATACAACTTTTTATATGTATGAGATACATATAAACCTGTCGTTTTTCATTTGAAGTACAGTAATCCCCCCTATAACGTTAAGATAGGTTCGACGTTATAGGGGGGAATTTAGGAAATCAATAAATGAAACATTTTCTTTTTTTTTGATATTTTTACGAGTTAATTGTTATATTCGAATACATTTGAAAAAAATAAAAAAATTTGAATTTAAATGCATTTGAAAAAAATGACGGTATAAGGGGGACGCCGCAGACGTTATAAGGGGGGTTACTGTATATGTGTGTAAATCTGAGGTTTTCAAAGAATTAATTCAAATATATTGCAATTGTATAATATATTGATGTAATTAGGCAAAATTTGTAATAATTTTTGAAATTTAGAGGCGGACAGGGGCCCATGAACCTTCCTAGCTATAGCCGTGCTATGTGTATAGAAATTTGTAACGAAATAAATCTGCTAATGGAATACTCATGACGATGATAATTTGGGAAAATAACGAATGGATTCATTTTAGTAGGGGTACCATTTATAACTTTTCCCTGGAGTTCTACGGAACCTCCAAATAGCCCTGCATATATTGATACATATGAAATATTGGTAAAGAAACATTTAAACATAGAGAAGCAAATATATTTTCCATTGGTGATCTTGAAAAATCGATAAATCTAAAAATTAATTAAATATTCTATCATACAATTATAAAAAATGAAGGAAATCAAAAGAAAATTTGCAATACATAGGAAGAAATATGGCGCTGTAACGACAGGTCAGCTGACTACAGAGATTATGAAAGGAACACCAAAAACTGATAACTCCATACAAAATTCGACACCCCCAAACGACTACGCCCCTCAAAACCCACTTAAAAAACCCCAAAAAGGGCGTAGCCTCCGCTTCAGCCCATCAACCCTTCAAACTTACTCAGACGCGGCTGCGAAACGAAGTCGCGCGACACCGCCAACAGATGCTCGCGAGCCGCCTGGCGGCTGCTGATGCTTGAATTGACCGACATCACGAGGGGCTCCGCCACCGGCCGACAAAATAACGCTGAAACGGCGCAAAAACGAACGCTCCGAACAAGACAACGACCGCCCGAACACTGACCACTATGACATGCGCCTAACGTCGCACGTGAGCTCACGTGACCCCACCATCTCGTGCACCATTGCCGCTACGCTGTTAAAATTTTAATCATACACAAACAATTCTCAACTCTATTCGCATTGGATCAAATCATATAATCGCATATCATAAAAATTTAATTATTCTATTCTTTTAATTTTCAATATTATATCTTATACAAACGTACATAAGTGCTATATTGGATAAATAGTGGTTTTAATCGGCGTCCGCGGTGCGGATGCGGTCCCGTGACCGAACCGACATGACACGCAGGCCAATCGATGGGTGTTTTTGCGTTTTGTTATGCAATGGCGAATTTTTCGGTGAAGTTCGTCGAGGATTGGTTTGGTTCGGAGAGGGTTGAATTGGGTTGTTTCGTTTTTTTTTGGGTCGATAGGGAAAATTTGGGTATGGTCGTTTGTTCGGTGCGTTAAGGCCAGTTGGGAAGTTTTGAATGACAAAAATTAAAAGGTCAAAATTTTAATCGCGTTTTGGTAGGAATATTTTGGCTAGAATTTTAATCAAAAACGGTCAGAATAAAATGATGAATTGTCAAAATAAAATACAGTAATCCCTCCTATAACGACTTTTTTTTGAAATGCATTCAAATTCTAATTTTTTATTTTTTTTCACAAATGTAGGTATTTGAAAAAAACAATTAACTCGTAAATATATCAAAAAAAAAATGAAAATGTTCCATTTATTGATTTCTTAAATTCTCCCCTATAACTCGTAATAAATCGTCAGAATTTAATAACGAAACCGTCCAAATAGGTTAGGTTAGGTTAGGTTAGGTTAGGTTAGGTTAGGTTAGGGTTCTTAATACTATTCGGACCGCTTAATATAAATTTTGACAAACTCAGTTAAAATTCTGATCATTCAATATTAATCCTGACCTTTTTAATTAAAATTCTGACCAAAACATGATTAAAATTCTGACCAATGTCAAATAAATTCTGTTAAATAGGATAAAAATTCTGTCCAAAATCGTATTTAAATTCTGACCATTTAAATAGTAGCCTTTTGAATGTCGATGGTGGAAATTGGAATTTTTGAAGAAAAATTGTTCGCAAGTTTGGTCTGGGTCGATTTTTATTTGTTTAAATTGGTACGTTTGCTGTTCTGATTTGAATTTATTACCGTCTCGGAAAAATTCTAGTTGAGAATTCGCGAAATTGTAGTTTGTAAAAAGTAATCGTTTGCGTATTTCATAAGCATTCGCTTTAAATAATTTGTCTATATATGTATCCTACATATAATACCGAAATCAAACGTAAAAGTTCGAATTATTATATTTGTAAATCCTTAAAATAAAACTCAAAAATCTTTTCTTATTTAAATAATCGATTAGTACTAAGTATTTTTGTTTTTCAAATTTTATTTACATCGATTCATTGATGCCATTATTCTTTTTTCAATTTATAGATAGATTGATAAATTTCAACACAAATAGAATGATTAGAAATTCAATTATTCACCGTCAATTTATATCTCATCGTTATTAATACTAACATACATCCAATCAACATTTTTCCAACAACAATACACATCTAAAATCTAAAAATACATCACATCTTCAGTTACCTAAACATAAAAAAGCATTCAAACTAAAAAAATGACTGCGAAACGCTTGTCCAAACGACACTAGCACACGTGACCATAATACACACCGACAGGAGTACACACGACCCTACAACACCAAGTGTAGAACAAAATTTACGAAAAATTGCAAAATACCATGATTAAAATAAATTATAAAGCCTAAATTATAGGGCTTTGAACTAGGGTTGCCAAAATTTTTTCGGCGAAATATAGTACTTTACAAACTAATTGTAAGCCATAAAAAATATAGAACACATCCAAAAAATATAGTATTTTATGAAAAAGGCAAAAGATAAATATTCAGTAAACAAATTCATAGTAAGAGGGAGTAAAATTTGAATTTTCCTGCATTACTTTTTTTTTAACAATACGTTCTTTATTAAATTTTTTGAAATTACATATCAGGGGAAGAAGGAGGAAAATAAACACGGAACTTAAATACGTTCGACCGCTACAGTTGTCTTTTTTACCGGAAAATATATATGGTAAAATGAAAATTTTGTTTTTTAGGTTTCGGTGCCGAAAATATAGTGTTTTTACGTCCTATATGTTTGTTATACAGTATAGGTATAGGACGCAGACCAAAAATATAGAAAAATCCTATAAAATATAGGATGGTTGACAATTTCGAACTGAAACTGAAATGTAATCGAAAACCGCTAAAAACCAAAAAAATACGATTTTATTTTAAGTGTGGTTTTATTGGTTTTCGGTTAAAGTTTAGTTCCGGGTAATGCATCAATTGAGTGGTTATAAGATTTAATTGACAAAACTGCATATTCACACACAAACAGCAATGCAGTGGTCGGCAAACCGCTACCTCCGGGTAATTGTGTTACCCACTTCGACATTTCAAATTACCCACCAAGAAAATGTGAAAATATGGAAAAAAAAACAATGCAGGAAAATTCAATCTCTACCCCTCCCCCCCCCTCATGAAAAGTGCTACATTTCGCTAAAAAAAAGTTGGTAACCCTATTTTGTGCGTTGCTAAAAGTTTTTGGAGATTGCTTGTCAGGGGGGGGGTTGGTTACGAAAAATTGCTATTACCTACATAATTTAGCTATTGGTGTGCCGTTAGTGAGAAAAGGTTGCGGAGCACTAAAATAGTAAATAAATAAGTTTTTTTTAAATGTTTACCCCACTTATCAAATAAAATTTTCAAAATTGAAATTTTTACCCAGTCTCCCAAAAGGTTGCCGACCACTGCTCTAATGTTTGTACATGTACACATCTTTTTTCTTAATTTTATCTTACCCCGAAATATTTTATATTTCAAATATTATATTTTTTCTTACCCCGAAAATAAGACCCAATTCAGCCTTCGGAAACAAAATTAATATAAGGCCAGGCGCCCACAGGCGATTGGTTGCGGCGCGATTTGTGATGGAACGCATTGTTTTGGGTTGTAGTGTGCCCATAAACCATATGGGCGCACTTCAGCCTAAAGCGGTGTGTTCCATTGTGGATCGCGCCGCGGTTAGCCGCCTGGCCTTAAAATACACATCGACTCTGACCAGTCAAATCATATTTCCATTGTATCAAACGAAACGACCACGCGGAGTTAGACCACATTTGAACCGAGAAGCACACTTCGACTGTAACATCGAATTCGAAACTGCGAACGATTTCTATGACGTTTTCCATTAAAAAAAATCCCAATGGATTGACACTTTATTAATATCCCGACGCGCAGTCTATACAAGTCGGTTGCAGGGCGGCGTGTTGTTCCACGACCACCTCGGACAATTTACATCACCGCAACGGCCCATCATCCCGTCACAGACATCCCCTTCGCATTCGCAGCCGCCCACCCCCAACAGAACGACCGCCGCACAAAAACGCAGCCCCGATTGAATAATCCGCCTGCAGCCGTCGGCACAAAAACGAGGCGGACAGCCTCGTCGACAGGCCAGTCCTCGGGGCCGATTGTGCCGGCCAGCCGGAGCGTGTCCTGGCAGAACGACGTCCTCGACAACGAAAATACGACACGCACCGCATCATGACATGGCCGGGAACGAATGCACAAAGCGGCCACCTCCGAGCGGACGCGCATTATTTATAGACGGCGTCGGCGGTTCAGTGTCGTCGGGACCGCGGCGCGATCCCCACACGCGATCTATGGATCGCCGGGATCTATAGGGACGACGAGGAGGCCCGGGGGTGGTCCGAGGTGCGTGGGGAGGGGCCCGGGAGCCGGGGAGGGGTCGTTCGAAAGGGGGTGCGTGGTCGGGGAAGGATG
Organism: Hydropsyche betteni; assembly: GCA_028571205.2. Classification (NCBI taxonomy): domain Eukaryota; kingdom Metazoa; phylum Arthropoda; class Insecta; order Trichoptera; family Hydropsychidae; genus Hydropsyche; species Hydropsyche betteni. The sequence continues at coordinate 486,580 of JAOXNN020000086.1, forward strand.
CGCGCGAGTGCGCAGGATATGCGGCGCCGACTGTCGGACGGTGCGCGAAGCTTTTGAACGGTGATCGGTGAAATTGAGGTTCGGGAGTGGTTTGCGGTGCACGTTTGAGGAGTTTTGCCGGGAAGTGTATGGTTGTTTTGAAAGGAAATATTTTAAGAGAATATATGGAGGACACAATAATGGAAAAATTATGATAATATAAGTGTCGTTTTAGGCGGTGATGTGGTCGGGAAAGGATGCGCGCGAGTGTGCAGGATATGCAGCGGCGACTGTCGGACGGTGCACGAAGCTTTTGAACGGTGCTCATTGTCAGTGAAATTTCGGTTAGGGAGTGATTTGATGTGCACGTTCTTGGAGTTATGGTTATGTTGTGTTTTGTATGGTTGTTTTTTGTTCTTTTTTTAGAGTGGAAAGGAAATATTTTAAGAAAATATATGGAGGACACAATTGAAACATGATGATAATATAGGTGTCATTATAGACGGTGGTGTGGTCGGGGAAGGATGCGCGCGAGTGTGCAGGATATGCGGCGGCGACTGTCGGACGGTGCGCGAAGCTTTTGAACGGTGATTAGTGAAATTTCGGTTCGGGAGCGATTAGCGGTGCGTGTTTAAGGAGTTTTCCCGGGAAGTGTACGGTTGTTTTGAAAGGAAATATTATAAGAAAATATATGGAGGATTTAAATGGTAGTGGGTGGGTCATATTGCACGAAAGGAGGATGGTCGCTGGGCAATGGAAATCCTAGACTGGTATTCGAGAGGCGTTAAACGTCCACAAAAAAGGCTGCGTGGCAGATGTGTAGATGAAATACGAAAAATTTATGCTGTCGTATGGACGAGAGTGGCTCAGAATGGAAACGAATGGAAAAGTATCGGGGAGGTTTTTGTGCAGCAGTGTGCGTGAATGGACTGCCTATGATGATGATGATATGAAGGATATAATAAATAAAATTGATTTAAACTCGATGATAATATAGGTGTCATTTTAGACGGCGGTATGGTGCACGTTTAAGGAGTTTCCCGGGAAGTGTATGCTTGTTTTTTGATCTTGTTTTATAATGGAAAGGAAATATTTTAAGAAAATATATTGAGGACACAATAATTGAAACATGATGATAATATAGGTGTTGTTTTAGGCGATGGTGTGGTCGGGGAAAAATCCGCGCGAGTGTGCAGGAAATGCAGCGGCGACTATCGGACGATACGTGAAACTTTTGAATGGTGCTCAGTGAAATTTCGGTTAGGGAGTGATTTGCTGTGCGCGTTCTTGGAGTTTTGGTTGTGTTGTTGTGTTTTGTATGGTTGTTTATTGTTCTTGTTTTGAAAGGAAATATTTTAAGAAAATATATTGTGGACACAATAATTGAAAAATGATGATAATATAAAACATAGATTGCGCTCATATAGTTGAAGATTCGATCAAATTGAATTCATGTAATAATAATTATAATAATTTATCTTATTAAATTATATTCAGACTAGTAAATAGGCCCGATATTAATAACATCGGCTGTGGATTTGTTAAGAAACGGAAAACGATAAAATGTTAAAACCCGATTGTGTGAACCCGAAATGTGTACCCGATTTGAATATTTAATATTTAATTAA
>JAOXNN020000086.1:488286-523994 GCA_028571205.2 Hydropsyche betteni
GAATACAAAAATTTGAAATGATGGACCCAAGCAGTGAAAGATTTTCAAATGTTATTTATTTATTATTTCATTATTGTATCAAGTAAAACTACAGAAAAAAATAATTATTATACAGATTCGACTTTCGACCGAATTTCAGGAACGTATCTCCGTCTTAAGTCGAGGACTATTTGTATTTGATTACCATAAAGTTTTGTGTATTTTGAAGCGAAATCGATTCGAATGAAATCCGTTTTTTGTGGATAATCAGTAATGAATTTATTTTAATTAAAATCGATTTATAAAATGTTGAAAGTTTTAAAATAATATTTTAGAACGGTATACGAGAAGCTTAATAATGAAAATTTGCGTTTTTTTATTCAATTAATCGTTGTTGATGTATGCGCGTATATATGTTTGTTACGGCTGGCAGTTTGACATCTTGCAGGTGAGTCAACTGTGCTGTCAGACGTCAATTTGTGAAAATGGTAATTTATTTAATTTTTATATAGATATTAATTTATATTGTAGTCAAATTTAGAGTTTAGAAAAGCTGCTGTTCGGTGGGTTATTTTTAGAATTTGTTTTTCTTTCGAAATTATTTTTTATTTGTAATATGTTTCGTCAATAGTATATTATTCGTATTTACCATATACGTGCGTATAATCGATTAATATAATAATCAATTTTAACAAAATAACAAACTGGTAGGCGGTAGAATCCTCGATTTTTAAAATGTCCTTTATTTTCTTTAAAAAAATATTGTCACCGTACATATATGGTGAAATTTTTAATACTATCATCTCATTTTTTACTTCTTCGCATAAACATACTTTAAGCTGTAATTGAATAGTGATTTCGAGTCTTATTTTCTTCGTTTTAACGTCACTTATGAAATTATTGTTTGAAAATAACTGTATACTGTGGGAATTAGTATGTAATAGTTGGTACTTATTTGTATGTAATGTATAAATATTTTAAGTACATCATTTATTTTCCTATCATTTAATACAGTTTTTATTAATCTTATTTTTTATGACTTCCAGGCTACTGAAATCGAAGATACGCTGAAAAGAATCCATGCCCATAAGGGTGTTGTTGGAACAATCATAGTAAATTCAGAAGGTAACAGACTTGTTTTCAACTATAACGTTGTTATGACAACTTTTTAAACGTTTGATCAATATGAGGCCTTCTAATTTGTTTTATGCAACGTTTGATCATTGCTTCCATAGATTTTTTAACATACTTGCAAAAATAATAACGATGAGATATTTGGAATAGCAGGATTTGGTTTTTAACACTTACTTTGTTTTAATACTTCTATTGTCTCAAATGGGATATTTAACCATTTGATCCGAAAAATTAGTTTAAATCAATCGTTGATGGGACAATTCTTGATAATGATTCCAATTTCCAACTCTATTTGACTGCCATATGAATTACAATATATAATAAAGCATTGTGATCATTTGTGACAATTACAACCAGTCGTCAGAGATCAGTTAACCAATACATGCAGAATGCATGTTTTATCTGTCCTTCCTATCGTGAAAGAGCCTTGTATATATCAATCAGAGCTTAAAACAATACAAAAAAAACTTTGAACAAACAGAATTCTCAAAATTACTGTATTTTAGGTATACCGATTAAGACTTCATTGGACAATGCAACAACGGTGCAATATGCGGGGCTTATAAGTCAATTAGCTGATAAGGCTAGAAGCGTTGTAAGAGATCTGGTTTGTATTTTTCTCAGACAGAAAGTATCGAAAAAGAAAACAGTTCTAACATCTGCTTATTATTTTCAGGACCCCACTAATGATCTTACATTCCTTAGAGTCAGAAGTAAGAAGCATGAAATACTTGTTGCGCCCGACAGGGAGTTCGTATTGATGGTTATCCAAAATCCAACCGATTAATCACATAATATATATTAACTTTAATGATTCACTATTTTTATTTTTTTTATAAAAATTGCTGTCAATCTAAATTGCACTAAAACGATTTTTATTTCAGTATGATTGAATATTAAAATATTTAGCTTATACTTAATTTAACATGTAACTTTATGTTTATATAATGAAGATGTTTACTTTATTTATTATGGTAAAAGTTAAAATAAAAAACAATTTTGTATAAATAATTTTTTATTTAGAAAAAAAAACTATACAAATTAATAATTAAAATAATATCAAACCAGAAGTAGCCAACATAGGAAATATCAAAAATGGTCAGAAGTTATGCGATGTTTCTTCTAAAGTATTAAAATCAATTCGCTGGTGCATTTGTAAATTAAAACAGATTTGGATGTGTAATCAATATGATCATAGGATAAAATGTAAGCTACTTCCATTACAAATAATTCAAAATGTAATTTGATTGCAAGCAGATCAACTATGTACTGTAAAAATATATATAGAAAAGTTCATTGTTGGTAAAAAAAGAATCATGTGGGTTCTAGGAATAAAAAATCAAAAAAAAGTGATCATAAAGGACAATACAGGTAATTAAATTAGAAAAAGATGGATAATTTGAAAGAATTGATGTTGATGTTGAAAATTCTCAAATGGTATCTTAAATTTATCAATAAATAGACAAAATAATAATGACAAAAATACAAAGATAAATATATATAAAAGCATATAGAATTAATTAGATTTGATAACTGAAAAAGGAAGATTAAAGGTTATTAAAGAACATATCAAAAGTATACAGTGGAAAATGTTTTAACATGAAACTGAAATATTTTTTCATATCAAATATCATACATACATAATATTTGGACAAGACCACAGAATTATTTCTTATTAACAAAATTTTCATATTAAATGATTTCCACCGCACATAATAAAAAAATATTCTTGACAAAATTCGACGTCGATCTGCTCGCAAAATCGTAATAAAAATCATTACCTGATAAAAAAACTGGAGGCAGTCGGCGCACATCTTCATCTGCAAACCGTTAAACGTTTTCTAACGACAATCTGCATTATTGAAAACATCAGACGAATTCTGTCACATCAAAAAACCAGATTTTGTGTATGCAACAATCGAATATGTGTTCCAAAGCAAAAAGCCATCCGGATCGTCGAGATCGATTGCAGGTGTGATTAGCGCATGAGCATGAGTTGTTATACCACATTAACACCACCGCTATGTACATAAATGGCTTAAAAATAAATAATATATACACCGTGCATACAAAAGTTAAAAATAATATGATTATGTTTATACCCAATAATTTTTAAATGCTTTAAATACTCGTAGCTATACAGGTATTTCCCAATTTACAAACATTCTTACTTATGGTCGTTTCGGAATATATAGTGAAACTCCGTTTTTATGTTTTTGTAGGAAATGATGAATAAAAATATATAATTAAAGGGAAAACGTAGATTGAGGGTCTTGAATATTTGAAAAAAAGTAGTCAAAATTTATTTTATATTGAAAAAATTATGGAAACAATGCAATAATTTTTCAATAATGCATTATTTTAAAAGTTACGCATTTGACACATATTTATAGATTTATGTAAGCTATTTTAAAGACATAAACAGATTTGAACTTTAGATATCATTATATTATAATCAAAATAAAAAAAACCGTTTAAATGACGTAATTAAAAAATAGAAGGGGGGGAAAATTACAAATTAACGTCAACAATGATGTGTTTGATCAATGATTGTGAATCAACACAATTAACTTTAGTATTTTCAAAAAGTTAATCGAATTATAAATATTACAGACGTAAAAACGAATATGAAATGTACTAAAATGAAACAAATCAGAAAATCAAACACAAATCGCAGGAAAATGTAAATTCTGAGTACGAAAAAATGGGATTTCATTGTATTACAATTTTATATACAAGATAAATTTCAATATTTGTAAAAATGCGGGTTAAAGTCATGCATAAGATAATATCGTTTTATATTCGACTAACGAAGTTAGTTAGTTTAATTCCGTTTCTTAGCAAGAAGTCGATACCAGTTGAGGAATACCTGTATTTTAATCATTGTTTTAAAATTTACTTACGTCGTGTTAATTGTTCAACGATTAAAAGGAGCAGTGGCACTGTCTTCTCGCATTTTTTTTACTTATCGTTTATTATGCATAATTTTTATTCTTGGTTTGCGTTTATTATATAGTCTGCACTTTAAGAATATGTTTATATGGCGTCGATTACATATATTTTTAATGATAAACGGGATATAAAGACAAATGTTTTAATGTTTTAATGAAAGTCGGTTTTTGGTCACTACGTTTATTTCCGAAAAAATTATTACACAGACACACACATAGTATATTTTGAAAGTTTTATTCTCGTCTAACTATTGTTTATTATTAAATTTTATAATATATATCCATGAAAAGCACAATAATCGATATTATTTTAATGGAAAAGAAACTTCATTTGTACGAATTTATGATTTTAAAGACATTTTATGTTTATTAGTTGTTTTGCTGTATTGGAATGGGCATACAGATTTTTAACTCGGCAAATTTGAAGTCTCCTTTGTAATTATTACATTGATAATAATTTTTACACTTATTTATTTCTACCGTAAATTCCTAAAATGTCACACAATACGTAACCAAGTGTAGTTTTATTCTATTTTTTTTCACAATGGTATTTTGATTGGTTTCATTTTATCAATTGAATTATCTTAGTTTGAACTTTAAACTTGGATACATTGTGTAAGACTTTCCAATTATGTTATTATTTCAATACATTTTTCTATCGAAAATACAATTTTTTATAGAAAGAAACAACAATTCGAAATTCAAAACCAGAAAATATTCGATTCAAACATTGTTTTAATCACTTAAAAATTATTTTGCTATCCCTGATTTATGCAACACTTAGGGAAGCGTACTTTCCTAGTTTATTAGTTTAGTTAATGGATGTTTTATCATTTAAAATGAAAGATGTTTATAGTTTTTATATTTTATAAATAATATATAAAATGCATATTGATCACATTAAAAATACATATTTCAAAAAAAAAAATACTAAAAGGTTATTCGTTTAAATATTGTTATTTATTTACCAAGGATTATGATTAATTGAACGACAACCATTCTCTTTTACAATTAATTTATTTGTTATTGATATCGTGTATCAACGGAATTTCATAATTAAAAAAGTACACGTTTACCAAAATTATTTTATGTATTATGCATGCGTGAATTTAAAATATTCACTGAATTATGTGATATTAGTATGAACAGTCAATATATGCCAGCACCACGGAAATACCATTCGAATGACAAAAGTGAGCGAGTTAATGAATGAAGAAAGCGTTTGTGTCAAAAATTATTCACCGATTGAAACAAATAAGATTGAAAAGACCATATCGCTCAATTTCTGATTAAACTGAGACATCACTAAATAAATACCATATGTTGTATGAGAATAAATTTACGATTGTTCTCCTCTTATGTTCACACTGATTTATGATTTATATGCTTGTAGATGGCTGAATCTGGCGAACAGAATTCACAAAAAAAATAAGTAAAAAGCACATTCGAAACAAAAAGTAAGGTAACGATAACAATGGCTGACCACGTATGTACCTGTGGTTGACCACTTTTCAGAAAAACGTAAAAAATCAAAGTTTCTAAAGACGATAATCTCACGTAAAGGATGCGATAGACAAGACGTAATAAACAGCTTAACTATCGCATCCTTTCCGAAAGATTATTGTATTTAAAAACCATTATTTTCACATTATTCTAAATATTCAACTACAGGTGGTCAACAATCATAATAATAATCACAAACAAAATCTAAATTACGTTGATCCTTTACCTGATTTCTTATTTTGTGGGACGTGGATACGGACTGGAGCGGTAGCGTGCCTCCCTCGAAGCGGAAGTGGCTCGTCGAATACCGGAATGTGAATCGCTGCGCGTTGCAGAAATGCCTTTATAAGAACGGTGGTGATGATGCGACGAAGTTGTACTACCTATAAATCGAGAAAGTTATAAAAACATTCGTAGGCTTCACTCAAAATTTGTACCGCGTTCGTTATTTATACCGCCGTATTCATGTTCAGGTGGAGCGTGATGGCGAGAAGAGGGAACGTAGTGATAAGAATCGGCCGTACTCGAACCGGACGGTGGGCCATCGTAATACGGATCGTGATGATGGTGAAGAGACGATGGAGATTCTTCGTACGTGACCGAATAGTGTGAGTGGTGGAACGGTTCGTCTTCGACGCCTCTCCTCACTCCGGAAACCGGCTTGTAATCTTCTTCGTAACTATGAAGAAAATTGTTATATATTATTGACATTTTTACGATTGTAAAAGGGGACAATTTAAAAATGCATTGTATAAAATAAATAAAAATGGATGTTTGTATATATGTTGTCGTTTCACTCCGAAACTGTTCAACCGATCACTATGAAAATTGGCATGTATATGTATTTTTTTGTGGAGAAGATTTTCGTGCTATCCACTTTGTTGCAGCTCCCCACCAGGTGGTGCTGTTATTATTATTATTTAGTTATATAAAATAAAAATTCAATTGATTATTGAAAATACATACTACTAAAACTCATTTTATTCATTTAGAAGCGATTATAATACAGACTGGCAGGACAACATCTGTCGGGTTCAGCTAGTATAAAATAAATGTGCATTTAATAAAATTAGTGTGCATTACAAAAAATAATGTATACTATTGAAATGTGTGCATTCAAAAAAATATTTTGATCACTGAAAAAATATATGTATCTTGCAACAAATAAAACGTGTATTAGAATGAATATAAATAGAGAATTGGCAATGCTGCAAATGCAAACAGGACAAAATATTAACCACACGACCATCATTTACAACTTTCATAATGGAATCAAAATAGACCAAATTATTAAAATTAAAGTTGTCAATTGCATTGTATTGTCTATGGAGGGAAGACTTTACTTTGGCGATTTTGTCACTTCTCGATCATTTCAATGCTTGAACTATTTTTTCCATACTTCATTTCATATTTATTAATACTCATTTTATAATGCACAAAAATTTTTTTTCAAATAAAACGAAATTCTTTAATACACCAAAAACAATGCACAATCGTATATTATTCTAATGCACAAGCAATTCGTTTCAAGACACAATCTATATTTTTTCAATGCAGTTCAACGCTCCCATAAAAAATAGCAAGATATATATACCCATAAGTTTCTTCCATAGCCGCGCGAGCACGATCAAGAATACTCATGATTTTCGTTTTAGCGGGCATAACTCGTGGAGTCGGAAGAGGACTTCTGGTAGGCGGCACGCCTCGGACTACTCCACCGCTGTACGATACATAAAAAAATAAGTACATCGAATCAATTAAGAGTGAAAGAATAAAATATGACAAACCGTGAAACCGGAGGTCGAAAAATGCCTCGACCTCTTCCTCGCGGTGCAGAAGATTCGACCGGCGGCGAAGACTGAGGACACATATCCATCATTTCGCGAATCTGTTCTTGGCTAATGAGATCATTATTGTCAGGTATCAAATATTTACGAACCTAAAAAACGATTCTTATGAATTCTAAAACAAATGTTGTGCATAACAAAATAACAAAAATAAATACTTCGGCAAGTGCAAACGCGATACGAGCATGAGCCTCCGCAGGGGGTCCTAAAGCACTTATTTCTACATGAAGATCGTCAGACAAATGAGCATATTTAGGATCCAAAGCTAGTCTAAGTTCTTCTTCTTTTTGCCTGTTTTTTTTTTTGTTTATCATTAATATTTTTAATACATATGAACTTTATAAAGAATAATAAAACGTTAAAAGACCTGTCTTTCATTGATCCACGACCCAAAACTGCCATTTTACACATAGTTTCTTCTTGCAGACGTTTCATAGATATTCCTTTGGGGCCGAGAAGTTTCCCGACAAAGTTAAACTATAATTGCAGCAAAAAAAACGAATCAAAACACTATCAATTAAAAAAAAAAAACATCGAACAAAAAAGCTTTATATACCTTAGGATGCTCTCGTACGGGCACTCGTACTTTCACAGACACTTTAATCGGTTTTTCTCGGTAGATGTCGACGTATCGCATATCGCGAGTCGGCACGCGTCCCAAAGTTTGTACTCTGGTTACCTCTGAAAAACACGCGAGAAGATAAATAAGTATACAATATTAGCGCGGTTCGGTGCCAAACTATTCGACGCGTCCGCAAGCTTGCCGGATGCCAGGGATCGTTATGTGAAAGTGTTTGGAAAAATGTTTAAAGTGCTTTACACTCGAACAGTGTCAGTTATTTTTGGCTCAAACAGTTTGGCATTTCCTGCCGTCCAATAAATTATTCGCAAGATTTTCGTTGTATTTTTTTGATCGATAAAAATTAAAAATAAGTTTATTTATTGAAAGAAGTTCTGTATGCTTTTGGAAAACAGGATCTTTGTAATCGGTTAGGTATAAATTAAATGTAAATGTGGTGATTGTAGTTTTGTCTAAAGAAGCTGGGATAATGTAATGGTCGGAAAGTTGAATTTGACTTCGATATTGATAAAATCGCTTTGAAATATTTTGGGAAATGTGAAGGCATCAATGCGTTTATTCTCAATCTGAAACTGTATTTAAAAAAGTAACCGCTGTTTACATTTATCGTTCATTTTGAGCGTTTAAATAATTTATTTAAAGGCAAAAAATTAAATGGTCAGAATTTTAATCAAAAATGGTCAGAATAAAATGACGAATTGTCAGAATAAAATGATAAATGGTCAAAATTTAATAACGAAACGGTCAGAACAGGTTAGATTTGGGTTCATAATATTATTCTGACCATTTAATATAAATTCTGACTGTTCAATATTTATTCTGACCTTTTTGATTAAAATTCTGACCAATGCCAAATAAATTCTGATAAATGGGATACAAATTCTGACTAAAATTGTATTTAAATGGTAGCCATATTAAAATTGCATATCAATTTTCATACAAGTTCTATTATATGAAATAACAATCCGATTATGATACTTAGTACTTATGAACTTTGCTTTCAGCACTGATTCAGATATTTTATCTTAATTTTTCCGAAAAAAATATTTGAAAATAAACATTACGAGAATCAGAACAACGTTTAATTTCATAATTTATCATTTTGTTTATTTTTTTACAATAATATCGAAACTCAAATTTTGAACAATTTTGCGCTATTTTCATTAAGCTCCATTTATGCCCCATTAATCTTGATAAGATAAACGAACTCAAAGATTTATTTTCCCATAACTGAAACAGATAGCAGTTTTCCAACTATGAACGCATTAACATATGAATAAGATACGTTTTGTTCGGCACAAAATAAGAACGGCAGCTTCGCGTCTGCACGGACTGAATTGAACAAAGTTACCGAGCTCAATTAAATGATTACAGTCCAATGTCATAAACAAAATAATCTATGGGCAGGTCGTCGTTCCAATTCCTACGACTCTTATCCATTAAAATATATGTGCGAATGTTTGAGTTCCAAAGTTTTTCTGTTTCAAGGTCACCGATTATGGACAAGATCTTGTCGAAAACGGTTCAATCGTTTTAATTTCTTAATCGTGTTCAATGTTTGTAATGGAGCGTGGAGCATTTTTAGAATTGATTTTGAAAATAACTGGAATCTTGCCAATCGTGCAAAATGAAAGCGAATTTAGTTCTGCGACTCCCAACATCGTTTATTGTTGATATAATTTTAGTATTATTCGAATGGAAAAAGAATGAGATTATCTTCATACAGAAATATATATACATGATGATTATTAAATATATACGAAAACAAAAATTTTTGAATTAATAATATTTTTTTTATAAACAATAACAGTCTATAGATTTGAATTATATACTATTCATATCTGGCCTATTATTTTTAAAAACAAAAATATTTATATTTATTTATATAAGTATTATTGTTTGAAAAATATATTTATATGCCACTATTATCGCCAACCATTACTATCACGGAATAATTGCACATAAATATGCAAACCGTTCTTTCGATTGTTCTATTTCGGTCTCGTGTTACATAACTAATCAAAGACTACCATCACACTTTATATTCAATAGTTTTTTTTTTTAAATCAATATTATAAAAACTTGTTATGATAATTGATCGTCGAAATTTTGGCGACCGTTTCGATATTATTATTAGATCTGTCTTATATTTATATATGGGTTAAGCGTAAGTTACTCTATATTTATCTGAACGTATTACGTTATTCGAATCTGATTTTCATGTATGACGATTTCAGGGCAGGTGGTTTTCGCTCAAGGCGCTGCGGCTACGCCCCAGCATTTGTTGACCGTTATGACCGAGCAAGGAAAAGCCGCTAAACTTAAGGACATTACTGTATGTCATATGCATACTGAAGGAAAAGCACCTTACACTGAACCCGAGTGTGAAGGAATCTTTAGGTGAAATTGAGTTGTTTTTTCAAATGAAATAAGATTGAAATTTAAAAATGGAAAGAAATTATGCTCTTGAGTATGTTGTTGTGTTGATAAGTAATTTTTTGACATTGAGTAAATGTTGAAACTGATATTAAATATATTAATTATTAGGTTGCAGTAGCATCGTTTGGGAAATCATAAATATTCGAGTAGTGAAACGTTTCATGCATACAGATTTCATGTTTTCAACACTCAAATGGTTGTGCTTCTAATTATCATTGAATAGATTTAAATTTTGATTCGCTTTGTTGTTTTAGTTTAATCGTTTCGATATTTTGGGTTGGAAAAACTAAATAATTCAAATATATCTTTCTATTATTACAGATCTCTTTCGATGTTTATGGGAGGGAATGTACGTAAAGCTGTAGCTGAAGGAAGAGGAGATTGTATTCCGATTTTCCTTCATGAAATACCTCAGCTTTTCCATAAGAAAATTTTACAACCTGATATTGCTTTAATCCATGTCAGTTTTAACATTAATCTTGAACATTGTATTTGTGTTAATTCATAATTTTGACTACGTTATTAACATTATAGGTATCCCCTCCGGATGTACACGGGTATTGTAGCTTAGGTACATCTGTAGATTGTGTAAGAGCAGGAATTGTCAATTCTAAGATAATTATCGGTACGATTCCTAAATTTCATTTTTAATATGATTAGAATAAAATTTGTAATTTATTTAGATTTCTTTACATAGGTCAAGTTAATCCTCATATGCCTCGAACATTCGGAGACGGTATAATCCACGTCTCCCATCTCGATTATGCTGTAAAACACGAAGTGCCTTTACCCGAACACGGTGGCAAACCTCCTAGTGAAGTTGAACAAAAAATTGGTCAACTAATTGGAGAAAATCTCGTTGAAGACGGAGCTACTTTGCAAATGGGTACATATAATTACTTTGGATGTCATATCGATTGGAAAATTTGAAAAATGTAATGCAAAACCATTTGTTCATTTAGGTATTGGTAATATTCCCGATGCTGTGTTGGCCTCGTTGAAGAACCACAAAGACTTAGGTATCCATTCTGAAATGTTCAGCGGTGGTGTGATCGATCTCGTCAATAGAGGATGCGTTACCAATAACAAAAAGAAAATCCACCGCGGTAGAATTGTCGGCTCTTTCCTTATCGGCACTAAAGCTTTGTATGATTTCGTGGATAATAATCCATTTATCGGTATTTATCAAATATTGACATAGTTTATAAAAATTCAATCTGGTGACTTATCGTTTATTTATTCATCTAGAAATGCTTGAAATTGATTACGTCAACAAAGTGGGAGTCATTTCTCAAAATCCTAAAATGACTGCAATCAATTCTTGTATCGAAGTCGATCTTACTGGACAAGTAGTGTCGGATTCAATTGGTTAGTAATAAAAAGAAAAATAAAACGATCGCAAATATGTTTAATCTCACAACTTCGTTAATTATAGGCACTCGAATGTACTCCGGGTTCGGAGGGCAAGTAGATTTTATTAGAGGTGCTGCAGAAGGTTTCGACGGGCTCGGAAAACCAATTATTGCTTTACCATCGTCTACAAATAAAGGAGAATCCAAAATTTCTCCGATTATCAAACCTGGTTCGTTGAAATTCTACTTATTCTTGATTTGATTACTTAACAGTAATATGAATTTATAGAATTTTTACTATAAAAATATATGTATTTTCAGGTGCTGGAGTAGTTACAACTCGTGCTCACGTACACTATGTTGTGACTGAGCACGGAATAGCTCAGTTGTTCGGAAAGTCGTTGCGTCAAAGAGCTCACGCCTTGATCAATATTGCTCATCCCGATCATCGGGAATCCCTCGAAAAATCTGCATTTGAACGTCTCCGTTGTATGCCATCCCCCTAAGTTGATACTATGATTTTATTGACTTGAAAACAATTTCATTTATGATTATTAAATATTATTGGATGCATTTTCAGTAAAATTTTGTATATTATGAATTTTGAAAATTTAATGAATATTTTATGTCTATTAACAATTTTGAATTTTCGTAAAATTTTCATTTTGACTTCAAAATTCCAAATACCTTCTCTGATATTTGTAAATTTATAATTTAAAAGAATAAATCGTACTCATTTTGAAGAAGAACTACAGTTGATGATGATTTATTCTCGTTTGTTATGTAAAATAACAATCATTCCTCGCAATATATCATGAAATATGATAGCATAATTATTTTTCTATAATTTAAAATCATCTTATTTTTGTAAACATGTTTATTTTTTTGTGCACATGTATTGTTAAAGTCTCAGAATTTATTCAAATAAATATTTATCAGTTTTTCACATCATATTTTATTTTATTTTCTTTTTTAATTATTCAATTTTCATCATCACTTATTATTTTTGTTTTGGTAGTGAAATTGCGTAAACATTCCGAAATATTGTAATTTGAAGCAAAAATCGCAAAAAAGAATGTGAATTAGTTATGAAAGTAAACACTCAAAAGTATTAAACGATTATGCAATATTGAGCAGCAGTTTTTTTATTATTTTTAAATGAATTTTAAAAGAAATTTAGAATAGAAACACTCACTGCCATTTTAGTAATAGTTTCTAAAAACTGAATAGTTAATATAGTTGCAATTTTCATGTGATTAAAAACTATGTACGAACACTAAGATATATTTAATTTTGTGTCACACTTAATTTTTTTGATTATTGTCAATGTTGCACATTTTTATAATGTAATTTGCCTTAAAATGAATTATATAAATTTTCTTAGATACTTTAGAAAAGTATTATGTTTTAGATAATTAGATCACTACTTGCCTAATTTCTTTGGTAATTTTATAGGAAATTATTTGGATGCTTTTACAACCATATGTTAAAAATTTTGTAAAAACGAATATTTGTTGGGTAATTGTAGGAATTTATTACAATAAAAACTATCGAAAATACACATCACCAGTATTTCAAAAAATTTTCACACTTTCCAAATCGATTTACACTACTACGTTGACCATCATCGAATTTATTATTAAGACACGATCAAACCCTTATATTGCCACTTTAAAATAACTTGAACTGTGAGCCAAACTTAAAATAGACGTCTCGGCCAATTCTCTTCAGTTTATCTCAATCTTCATCCCGGTGTGTTTTTTGTGCTGAAAAACTATCATATTGTGAAATTGATTAATACAATTATGAAATATTTTCGACAATTCACTTAAATGGATTATAGACAGTATTAATTTTAATCAAATTACGACAAAGTTTCTAAAATTTTTAATTATTAATGTTTATGATATATAATAAATTGATTCTGTCATTCGTCGGTTTCGATATTGATAATCAATTCGTTTCATTAATAATACGCCCATTGATTCTTAAACTCTTATGATAAAAACCGTTTAGTTTTTAAATAAAAAAATGTGATCAAATCAAATTTCAATTTTTATATTGATTTTTATTTATATGAAACTATAGTAAAATGTTTATAAAAATCTTCGCTGATATAATATAATGCATTAATTAATCAATAAAAACTTTTTTCATTATACTTTCAATCGTGTATTAATTAAAAAATAAAAATCGATTCTAAGCGTTATAGAAACACTGAATTTCAGCATCGTATGGTAAACAACACGCAAATGCCAGTATGAGCTAACTTGCCCTAATGGCTCGTCGAACATTTCAAAAATTGAACCGAAAACGTCAAGTTATCGTCATGCGAACCCATCCAACGTATGACCGCGACATTCCGAGTTAAAACCGAACCAATTGAGAATCGCCGACTGAAACCCTATTAATGAAAAACGTTCGAATGGTATATTGATCGATTCCAACAGAGGCCAAAGGCGACTATGAGGAACGGTAGGAAATTGAAGAATTGTGTCAAAATCACCCTGATAGCCAATGCTGTTGCTGTTTTTGTATTGTTGCTAATAGCAGCTGGCGATTTGTTCAAGTATGTGCCCCCTTCGATAAAAGTGGACGAAGAAAGCCTCCATCACGGAATAAAAGTCGAGGATTTCGACGATGCGAAAGTGCGCAATTTCATATTGCATAGGGATCCAAACGAGAGGGAAATCCGTTTTGAAAATTTGAAACCTGAAAAAGTGCCTCGTTCCACGTATGAATTGGTTTCGTTTGAGTCCAAAGGTAACGAACCGGTTAGACAAAGTGTCGTGTTTAAACAAACTTACCAAAATTTGAAGCACAAGCTGATCCATTTGGATTTGAAAGGTGCTCCGCCTAAAATTAACTATTTGAAAAGTTTACTGATCCCGTTCAAAAATGCTGGAGCTACTGGATTGCTTATCGAATACGAAGATATGTTTCCGTATAATTCTGGTTTGGGTGTTGTTAAGGCTTCGAATTCTTACGATCCATCGGAGGTTTGTTTTGATCGAATTGTATTGAAAAAATATGTACGAAATTGTTCAATTTTATTTTTCAGTTGGCTGACTTTTTGGAAATGGCTCGCGATTTAGACTTGGAAGTTATACCGTTAGTGCAAACTTTCGGACATTTGGAATATTTATTGAAATTTGCAGAGTTTAGAGATTTGAGAGAAGTGGACGGTTTTCCCGATTCCATTTGTCCCAGCGATAATCGATCTTTGGAAATTATCACGAATATGATCGAACAAGTATCAATATTTATTGTTTGATTTTTTATTATGAAATGTAAAAATCGTAATTGTCGTTTTTTACAGGTAATCGCTTTTCATTCTAAAATAGCTGATCTTAAATGGATACACTTAGGTTGTGACGAAGTTTATCACATAAATCAATGTTCTAAATGTCTCAGAAGAAATACAACGTCTCAGTAAGATTACACTATTTCGAAAAATAAGATGAGCTAAAAAAATGTTTATTTTTAAAAACTATCGTATTTGAACACGATTTTGTGACACTTTTATAACTCATCTTATTTTTTATGTATAAAAATCGATATTTTTCCAACAAAATTCAAATTGGATCTACAAGAGTGTACTTCCTGATAATTTCAGACAAATATTCATCGATCACGTGAATCAAATGGCATTAATAGCAAAAAAGAACCGTCCTAACCTCAACCCGTTAATATGGGACGACATGTTACGCAGTTTCAAACCAAACGAGCTGAAATCATCAGGTTTAGGAGACCTAGTACAACCTGTGGTCTGGATATATACATCATCCATCAAATCATTAGTACCTGACAGGATTTGGTACGCGTACGCGACCACGTTTTCTGGTATTTGGGTAGCTTCTGCATTCAAAGGAGCTTCCGGATCGACTGCTATTGTCCCAAAATTGGCCAAAAATTACGAAAATAATCTAGCTTGGATGAACTTCGTAGCTAATTACAAAGTGGCTGGAACTAGTCGTCCTTACGATTTTAAAGGGATCGTTTTGACCGGGTGGTCTAGATATGAGCATTTTTCAGTGCTGTGTGAAACGTTGCCTATTTCTATTCCGAGTTTGATGCTGAATCTTTTTTTAGTCAATGCGTATGTGGCTATGAAAGATCCTCGTTTCAGATTCAAGACGTGGCATAACATTCATACCGATATATTTAAAGCTTGGGCAGACAATTTACACTGTAGAAATATAAAAACTACGAATATAGAAAAAGCTTCTAAAAGAGGCAGTTTCACGTATTTGACTAGTATGGAAGATAAACTTCATACGTGCAACTTTCAAGGAAATCATTTTTATGCGGACGTTAAAAATTTGGCGTCGATTGAAGATGAAATTCTTCGTTTTCATGTTGTAAACGCGTATAGGATGAACGGTTTCCTTTATTATAATGTCCTTTATGGATCTACAAATGAATTCCGTCGTAAAGACGTCGTGGAAAAAGCGAGGAAGTTGACGAAGGATTTAAAAGCGATTTCCAATCGTTTGAGATCACATATGACTGAATTTTTCGACGAATACACCATAAAAGAACTCATAGAGTACAAAATAGATCCACTCCAAGATATTTTGGACAGAGTACTGAATGCTTCAGAACATTTCAGCAGTGTCAGAGTGTGGAAGAAAAGACCTTTTTCATGAAGTATTTTCAATCATATTTTATTCCTTTATGATGTAATTTTGACTGTGTTTAAATCGCAAAAGGTCGTTAAAATATTATATTAATTTTTATAATGTGTGAAGTTCATATGGCCGAGAAACGAAACTGTGGCCACGCATATATTGTTATGTGAAAAAAAATTGAAGATTCAGTTATCATCAAGTTCCGTTTGCTGTCGGTTGTTTGGCAATAAAACTGGTTTGTGATTTCTTAGAAATTGGTGTGATTTTTATAATATTTTTCGAATAAATTGGTGTTTTTGTACGCATAATTTATTTATGAGCCAATATATCAAAATATTAGAGCGTAATTGACAGTGGTTTTGGCAGAAAAAGTATTTGAAGTTTACAAAAATATAATACTATACATAAAAAATGAGGCTTCTAGCGTAGTCTAATTGTAAGCCAAACGGTACTGCTTTTTTTTGATACTTTCACGCGCGAATGCGTCCGTGGTTCAATACTTCGAACTACTTTTTCCAAAAATGAATTTTTTTTTATTTTATATAAAATATGAAATGTTATTTGATAATAAATACAAATGATTTTTTTTTTTAATTTTATCCCGTCAAAAATTGTTTTTTCTTATACAATTTGGAAAAAAATTATATAAGTACTTTGTATAGTTAATTTATTTTTATTATTTTATATTGGATTTAAATATTATCGATATATTCTATTTATTATTACATATGAACACACATAAATAATACATTAGTTACTTACCGGAACCAAAATAATGATCATAAAAATGTAAAATCGAATATGTTTTCGATCAATCACAGTTTGAAAAAAAATCAGTAATGTTAAAGTCTTGGCCTTTTCTTGTTGGATTTTTTCATTATGAAAAGCAAAATCAATGATACAAAAATTGAACATTTGACGCATTTTTAACCAAAATTATGCTTATATATTCTTATCGTACATATTTAACAAAGGCATTGTTGATTTTTGTATCAAGAAAACATTTTGATTAAATTTTTTTTAATTGAATCATGAATCATAAAATTATATTCCATCGCTTTGTGCAATTTTTATATGATATTTATCGCAATAATTTTCATTTAATCATTAAATAAAAAATTCTGAAATATTTAAGAGAATCTAGTTCATTTTCTATATATATTTGTTAACAACTGTCAATTTTTGACAACAATGACCACAAAGACCCTTCACTCCATTTCCAAATAAAATAAATACACATAAAAAACCTCATATCAACAGAAATACATATTCCTAAATAATATCTTTCATTTGATCTAATGCATTATTATCTAAAAATAAATAGATTTTAGACTGCCATTATCAATATTGATTCTAGGTTATATCAGATAGAGAATAATTATACTTTTGTATGAAACATCATTTACTGAGTGATTCATAAAAATGCTCCTTCTTTGGATAATTTTGCTATGGATCATATCCGTGATCGCTCTATGTTTCGTTTCTATGGTGGCTATGGTGGCTTTCAAAATATGGGTGAAAGCGACCACTGGTAGATACTTCGGACGGGAAAAGCTGGCAGGGAAAACTGCTGTTGTGACTGGGGCTAATTCGGGTTAACTTTTCTTTAATTTTGTGAAAATTTAATGAAATTTTTACAATTAAGTTAACATATCTTGAATATGATAGGAGTTGGTCTTGAAGCGGCAAAAGATTTAGCAAAACGGGGTGCAAGAGTCGTTATGGTATGCAGAGATATGGAAAAAGCGGAGAAGGTGAAAAATAAAATAATCCAAGAAACTGGAAATAAGAATGTTGTGGTATAAATATTTTATAGTAAAATTGAATTATCTTCATTTAAACAAAGTCAAAACCTAAGAGATAATTTTCAGATCAAAAATATAGATTTTGAATCGCTTGAAAGTGTAAGAAAATGTGGCAAAGAAATATTGGCTGAAGAAGAACATATTCACATATTACTCAATAATGCGGGAGCAGTAAGTGGCTGTTTCACAAAGACTAAAGATGGATTAGATGCTCTCATGCAAGCCAATTATTTCGGACCTTTTTTGTTCACTAACATTCTTTTAGGTAATTGAAAAATAAATACAAATTAATCATTTCATCCTTGAAAATAAAATGTGTGTGGATTAAATAAAGGTTGCATCAAAAAATCCTCTCCGAGCCGTATAATAAATGTATCATCAGAATTATACAAAATGGCCAATTTGGATTTGGATCGCTTGGACTTGTCAAATATTTCGACTCCTAATGCTGCATATGGAAATACTAAATTATGTCTCATTTTGATGGCCAACGAATTAGCTGATAGATTGAAAGGCACAGGTACACAAAATAGTCGAATAATTGTTATAAAAATCAAAAACCAAATAACCACGATCAATTTACAATCATCAGGTGTCGTCGTCAACAGCCTCACGCCAGGAGTGGTATACACCAATATTCTAAGGAACACAACAGCTTGGATAAGAATACCTTGGAATTTGATTACAAAGATTTTCTTAAAAGTGAGTTGGTTGATGATTGATATTGTAATATTGTAAATTTTGTGACTTATTTAAATTTGATCTCATTGTAGAATCCAAAGGAAGGTGCACAAACACTAATCTATGCATCCGTTTCTCCCTTCGCTGGTAGTGTTACCGGGAAATATTTCAAGGATTGTGAATTGTTCAGCGTTTCAGATGAAGCAAATGATAAGAAAACATCGGAAGAACTTTGGCGACTCAGCGAACTAGCTGTTAATTTAAAACCGAATGAAAAGCACTATTGATGAGTACAAAAATAAGATGAGTAATTTGATTATACGTGTGAAATAATTTGTACCAATTAAAGGTAATAAAGTTTATTGGGGTATAATATGGATGCAGTTCTTTTTTTATTGAAAAAATAATAAATTATTCATTCATATTCAATTAATCAGGAAAACAATCAAAACGGAATCATACTTATCACATCACAAAGAAAAAAAGAAGCTTTTGAATAGTTTACAATTTTTATTGACAATCTTTACAATTTTATAAGTCATATTGAATAAATGTTTTAAAAATAATGAAAAATATCGTGAAAAAGAAAAAAAAATAACAATATTAAATTGAAACATCAAAATAAATAATACAATGAAAATGTGTGAAATGGAAAATCAATAAATTTAAAAAAATACAACAAGTTTTATGCACAGTAGTTATTACTCAGTCGGTTTATTAACTCTTTGAAACATACATAAGCAATAACGGTTCCGAAACATTACTTTCACAACGACGATGTTTATAATACATTCAAATTGAAGGAAATAATGAATGGTCCTGCCAAATTTTAAAAAACAAAAATCGGTAGAGTTGTTAACAAAGACTATTTCAATATTATCATTCGAACATGAAACTGAACAGATGGAAGAAAAGTTTACAAATAATATACGTACTTAACTTGCGATAAATGAAATATAATATTAATGTTTATTATTGAGATTTGACTTACACATATTATTAATAATAATTCGAAGAAATTAAAGTGAATTTGGAAAAATAAAAACTACGGTTATGCAAGAAGTGCAGCAATTACAAGTGTTTCAACTCCGACATAAACATGGGACGTTCGGGAGAAAAAAAGGCAGAATTAAAAAAGTGAGTTTATTAAACTTAAATGTAAATAATGTATATAAAAGAAAAAAACAATCAAATGAGATACAATTGTTACTATTATTAGGATTTTAAATTAAAAACCATAATCTATGAAATTGAAATTGTTGCACAGTATATAGTCTTCTGTGAAATAAATATTCATACTTCTACCCTCCTCAGAAGATGACGACTATCGGTCAGTAAGCTTTTGAGGAGGGAGGCATGATGACTCTGAAATGTCAAAATTATTATTTATAGAAGGTTTTGAAATTACCCTAAAATATAAATAATTTTTCTATATTCCTATAGAAAAATGTTTGACAGAATTTTTCCTTGATTATTTTTTTTTCTCAAACAATTTGCACACTTGTTAAAATCCCCACCAGTTTCCGTCATCGCAAATTAATATTATCATCATATTCATTGTAACATTAATAGGAATACTTGGTGGTTTTTCAATAAAAAATAAAATTATTTAAACATATCACTATAGCGATTTTATGATATATAATTCTATTTGAATAATTACAATGAAGTACTTAGAGTTATAAACTAATCAGTTAAAAGTAAAAAAAATCCCATTTTAACACCCATTACATTTTCTATATACATATTGGATGATGATATTGCAGTTTATTTTTTTTAACATATTCCAAGTTATAACGATGCAATTTTTTTGTTGAACGATGACAAAATTTCTTTATTGAAATTTCGAACGATGGAAAGCGAGAAAATTTTGCCATCATTTCTACACACTGACGAGTTAAAACTGCATATTATAATTGCGTTTGAAATCACTTACGGTATCATTTACTGTATAAAATGATTGTTCTATTTCGTAACCTCACAGCAACATTACATATTTATTTATGCATCAAAAATTCATGGTTACAGATGATACTAGAAATAATAATTTGAATAGACAAAAACTTCTATTTCATTATTGTCGGGAAATCCAATAGACTCCACACTGAAGCAGCTAGCTAGCTTGAAAATATTCGACAGTAAAGGCAGTGACCAAAACACATGCGATGACAATTATGATGTAAGTAGTATATCACAAAAACCATTAGAAATTTTCAAATTTTACCAAAAGCTTAACAAACCTTTTTAACAATTTATTGTGAAAAAAAGGAAAATTACTGCATTAATAACGAAAATCAATTTTCGAATGATGTTTTATGAATGGATTGGTCCACATGCCTTTAGCTTGTTTAAGAATAGTAATTACAATCTCAGAATATAAATTATGATAAGTGATCGCGATAATGAAAAAAAAAAAATGACCTTGTTAAATGCTAAGCATTTTTTATTAATAATGCAATTTGGAAAGAATTATACATTTGTTAATTTTGTGAATGAAATTGTAAAATACAAAAAAAAAGAAAAACAAAATGAAAACACATAACCATTATTAAAAAATGAACATGAGTTGATTTCGTTTCACACAAAAGATATTTTTACATATGGATAAATAAATATGTTGACAACACAGCTTAACATTTGCTGCAGGTCGAGTGATGTGTAAGAAAATTAATAATATAGTTGGAAAGTAAGGAGGTACAACACATCCGCCCATCCTGTTGTAACTGGTGGTTCTGCATGATTTATAAGTCGAAATACCGAATGTCGATCGCAGCGGCTCTACTTACCGGGCAGAGTAGCGTTCGCTGCGCCGCTAGCCGCTAGAACCGCGGAAACGGCAGCCGCTGGATCGTCGCTGTTCGACTGACGCAATATAGTCCAATCGAACAAGTAGTCATACTGATGATTCAACGTACGGAACAATATACGGAACAACTGCAACATGAAAAATGCGTTAATCGCCAGGTCTATATTGAAATGGAAGCAATAGAAACGTACCTGTCTAAGATACATATAATCTGGAGCTTCTTCGAACGATAATCCTCTGCAGTAATTGAGATACATTGCAAATTCGGCAGGAGCCCCCTGTAACGAGATATTAAAATTTCAGAATATAAAAATACATCGTATCCGATTGAAATATTAAAAAACATACTCTGCACAGTACTTCCACGGGAGTCGACATTTTCTTTTCGCTTATACGTTCGTATTTTTGTCTTTTAGTGGCAGCACGGAGACCTTGCCACGGAAGTGTCCCTCTGGAATGAGAAAAAAAAAACAATATAATGATATAATCTTGAAAAATGTACAAACATCGATTGCTTCGATAATGACCTGTTGAAATACATCAAAACGTATCCGAGCGACTCCATATCGTCTCTTCTAGATTGCTCGATGCCGAGATGAGCATTAATGGATGCATAACGTGCAGTTCCTGAAAAATAGAAATATTTGTATTGAATTCCAACATTAGAACTCATAGATCACGAGAAAACGTACCTGTTAAACTTTTGTCTTCTCTGTACGATATATGCGTGCGACTTCGAGGATCACGGTATTTTTTAGCTAAGCCAAAATCAATTATATGCAACTTATTACAATGACGACCGATTCCCATCAGAAAATTATCCGGTTTAATATCACGATGTATGAAATGTTTACAGTGAACAAACTCGATACGCCCAATCATTTGATCTGAAACAACAAAAGCGTTTAGCACGATCGTGAGCAAACGTAAAATAAGACGAGTTAACTAGAAAATCGTTTACATATTTTGATACGTACCCACTAACATTAGAACTGTCTTTATAGTAAACCGTCTCGTACAAAAATTAAACAAGTCTTCTAGACTAGGCCCCAGCAGATCCATGACCAAGACGTTTTGATCGCGCTCTTGACCGAACCATCTGAAATTTTAGCAAAACGGTCAAAGAATGTTGGTGAACCGACGCATAAACGAGGTTTTTACTCACCGAATGTGCGGGATGCCCGTACCTCCATGTAAAACTTTATAAAGTTTACTTTCGTATAGCAGTTGCGGATGACGCGAATTGACTGACTCGACCTTCACGGCCACTTCCTGAAATCGTCGGAGAAGCAAATTGAAATGTATTCGAAATTGCAAAGAACAAGGAAAAAATAAAAGGAAAATGTGAGGGTTTTATGAATTGGGGAAAGAAATGATATGGCGATCTTGACGATATTTCGTATGTGTTACATACATGAAGTTATTTTCAATATGAAAGTACATTTCGATCTTATGTATGTTTTCGAACATACATAAGATTGTCGATACGCTTAATTAGTTTCGATTCGAAAACATCAATCACATGTTATGTATCGAATCAAGAAACAACGTAGCGTCAATCGAGAACATAAAAGATTTAAACGTGCAAAACACCCGACGCTGATTCAATACATTTTCTTCGTACTACACCAACGCTAATTGCGACTACATGATCTTTCTTATCTGACCTATTTGTTTAGTTACGACCGAGATTTCGCCGCGGATAAAATATCGTTTCGCCCTCGAAATCACTATCAATCGAACTTTTTCGAACGAGACCAGATTTCGTGGAAAAAGTCGCCGCGATTTCGTCGCCGCGATTAGTCGCCGTCGAATCGGCGCGGTCGAATCTGACACAAGAAAAAGTGGCCATTGAATCTGACACAAGAAAAAGTGGCCATTGAATCTGACATTAGCAAAACCGAGCGTCCACGTAGCTGCGTTGCGAAACGCGGAAGCGTAGACGTAAAACGGGAATAGTCGCGAAAAAAAGTGGGATATAAAGAAAAACGGGAATGCGA
Source organism: Hydropsyche betteni (assembly GCA_028571205.2). NCBI lineage: Eukaryota > Metazoa > Arthropoda > Insecta > Trichoptera > Hydropsychidae > Hydropsyche > Hydropsyche betteni. The sequence continues at coordinate 511,995 of JAOXNN020000086.1, forward strand.
AGGGCGGGAGAAAGCCGCGCGGGGGAAAAAGAACGCGAGGGGAGCGGGACAAAGGGGAGTCATATGGCGGACGCGCGTGCATCGCGCGCGAGTGTAACGTGGACGCACCTCGCCATTGGTGATGTTGATGCCCAGGTAGATGTCCCCGAAGGAGCCCGAGCCGACCTTGCGCACGATGCGGTACTTGCCCGCGATCATAGTGTCCTTGCGCATGCCGATGCGGAACGCCATGACGGCGGGAGATGCGCTCGGTGAAATGTGGGGCGGCCGCCCCGGCGCTCAGCTCAGCGCCGTCGCCCCTCGCTCGCGCCCCGCTCGGTGCCCGGACGTGAGCCCCGCCGCGCGCTGCCCGCTGCCCGCTCGTGCCCCGAACGCCTGCCGAGCCCCGGCCCGCCTCTCGCCTCTCCGCCTCCGCCGAGTGCGCCGCTCCCCTCGTCACTCCTTCGCCCCTCTGGCCTCCTCCGCCCGCTTTGTCGACGGGCGAGTTCGAACGCTCTTCGCCACACCGACGCTTTTATGTAACGCGCGATTGTATTGTGTCGCCGCGGTCGGGTTCGATCTTTTCGAAATGTGGATTTTTTTTTATTGAAATGGAGCTAAGTATGTTTGTTGCTTTGGAAAAAATAAATTATAAAAAAAGATGCAAATAAAACTATTGTCGTCTGTTGAGAGAATGTGGGTTATTTATTAGCTAATATATAGGTCCGATGTTAATAACGGAGTGGCGTAATGTGGATTTTTTTTATTTAAATGGAGCTAAGTATGTTTGTTGCTTTGGAAAAAATGAATTATAAAAAAAGATGCAAATAAAACTATTTTCGTCTGTTGAGAGAATGTGGATTATTTATTAAGTAATATATAGGCCCGATGTTAATAACGGAGTGGCGTAGCGAGGATATTTGGCGTTCAGGGCAAAACACCGAAATTTGCCCCCCCCATCCTCAATAATTGATTTTAAAATTTTAATGGGTACTTTTTCAGGGGGGGGTCATAAAAATATGTAAAACAAGCCAAAAAGGCGCCGCAGACGAAATTTTTTTTTCAAATGTTTTACCTTAAACTATCAATTTACTTAATTTTTATTAACAGTCTTTTTTCTTTGGTTAATTTATCATTATATTTAGAACCAGCATTTTTTATCAAGCAGCATCTTACATCAGTTCACAATTCTTCTACGGTAACATTAGTCGCATAAAAGTTTCTGAAATCTGAGAAGTTTTGATGGAGGAAGTCCAAATCAATAAATATTGATACTTTTGGGGGATTTGGCGGCCCCTTGAAACTGGCGCCTGGAGCAAATGCCCCATCTGCCCCCCTTCCCCCCCCTCGCTACGCCACTGTAATAACATCGGCTGTGAATGTGTAGTTTGAAGAAATATATTGATAACACAATATAATGTCATTTATTTTAATTAAAATACAAAAAATAAAAAGAAATTTGTTGAGAAACGGAAAACGAAAAAATATGAAAATATTTAATTATCGCCAAAGGGTTTCGCTTTGGAGTATCAATCGCTTCATCCAATTCGGAGTAATATTCCCTATATATAATAAACATTTTTTTTGTTACTATCGCGATTACAGTCGTTATTATAATGACCATAAAGATTAAAGTTGGAGCTCGAGAATGACGTAAATAGTGATTATAGCCGTTATTTTAATGGGAATACAGGCTTAATTGAAACGGTAATGCCAGTAGTAACATCGGCTACCAGATGCCCGTACTCGATTTGAATATTTAATATTTAAAACCAGTTCATTTATTATCAACATATAGGCAAAGCCAGAGGCAGTAGGTAATAAGCATCATATTATAGTCGTTAACTGTATACGAATATTATGACCATATTCGCGAAAAAGTCGCTAGCGTCATCGAACGAACGAACACATGAACGAACAAACGAACACATACACAAAAATCCTCTATTATATTTTTTTTATCAGATTCGATCTCGAAGTCGTGTGGCGTTCGAAAATTGGTAGCATTGACATCTTATCGGATGAGTCAGCCGCAGAGTTGACGCTCTCCTGCGAAACATTGTCTTTTAGCTGTGTCGCCCATTCCCCTTCTTTTATCGAAGGTGCAAAGACGAACGAAATCTTTTGTCAACGCGAATTTCATCATCGTTATGAGGAGAAAGTGTATTTAGTCAGAATTTAATTCGAAATATGATCAATATCATATAGAACACTAATGTATCGAATAAAACGATCAGGATAATATTAACACTTTACCGACCGCGGACGCATAGGTACGTCGCGTCCTCCGATTTTTCGCACAAACAACCGTGTCGCAAAACATCGCATCCTCAAATATGTACATCCAACTTTCCTCGTGAATATACGATTACGTTTTCTTTATATGTACTTCGAAATTTCGACAAAAGATAGCAGGAGAAATGAATGAAAAATTAATTAATGATAAAATATAATCATCTTTTTTTTTATTTTCAAAAGATAGCGATCATTTTAAAACTTCGTATTTTTTTCACACATATTTTTTTTTATATTAGCTTTTGTAAAATGATCTGATCCATGTGTTTATTTAGCATAACTTATTAGACCTAAGATAAAATAAATTTTAGTACTCTCACAGTACTCTGTCAGTGATTTTCAACTTTTTTTAAATATTATTTTCGATATAATTATTTGTATGTGTTTCTTGATTAAATTAATTTACAAAAAACGTACATTTATTTTCACCAACATTTGAATACATTCGTATTGAATAATTCCTGAAAGTTTTGGGAAAATTTATAATTAAATAAAAAAAGTTATAACGATTTTAGTAGGTTGCGCTGAAAAATGCAATTTTGCGCAAAAACGTGCGGTCGTCGGCGTAGTTTCAATAGCCGATCGGTAAAGTGTTAAAATGTCAACATTTAAATAATTTTAAATCAATAAAAAATTAACTATGTAAAGGTTAAGTGTAATAAAAAAATTTTTCAGTCAGTTAAAACTTAAAAAACTTCGATATCGCAATATCGAACGAATTAATTTCGTTAAATTTAACACGAGTGGTGAGTCTACTCTTATATAACGTGCATCACGTTGGCCACAATTAGTACCGAATCAGCTCCTCTTTGATCAGCTGGTCGCCAGTGGTACGGAAGTTGTCAATTTGTCAATTTTTAACAATTCAAAAATGGCTTTAGCAGTACGACGTGCTCTTTTACAGGTCCGTACTTTCACAAAACACATTGCAAATCTTTAAACTACATATTTACATTCGCCAATTTACCTTTGTTTTCATTCGATCGATTCAAAAATATAACCTCGTCAATTACATAATATTTCCATTGAAATTGAGTAGTTGACCTTAAATTTATCTGACTATCTATCAGTTACATGGTCAAAACTGACAGTGACTTCTTTTCGATTCTAATATGTTTTTTTTTTAATAAGCTTTATGTACTTTCAGGGAACTCAAAATCTATGCAAAAGGTCTGTTCACTCTACAGTAATAACGAACCAGAAAGATGTAGGTATACATTCGGAAACCTTCGTTGCATTCCCGGTGAGCTCACTAACTTTTTTCCATTAACAAACTTATTTTTAGATCATTTTTCAAATTGAGAGTAGTTCTGCTCTCGTTTCTTTATAGTGACATCTTGAAATGTACCGTCTTCATGTCAAGTGAGGAAAAATAGTCACAAAACGTGACTTATGAATCTTTTTATGATAGATAATTGTTCTTAATAATCCAAAATGCACTCGCATGCTCTATCGTGCAGAGTGTGCTTCATTATCACATTGTGACTAACAAATAATATTTAATGCATAAGATGTGTTTTCATACATTATCTGTATAATTGTTGAGTCATTTCCTGATTAACAATGGCATGGTTTTGCTTCCTGTAAGATAATCGTGGAATCTATTTGTTCAATGAATAGTAGTTTTATACTTTTTATATATGATCCAATTAATATTGCTTATGTCTCGTGGTGTTTATCATATCAAATACTTATATCTGAACATTCAAGTTCATGTACTAATCTTTTTTTATTATTCAATAGCAAGGAAAATCTCAAAAAGAAGGAAGAACCGCTTGCACATTGATCCCAGGCGATGGAGTGGGTCCTGAACTAGTTTATTCTGTGCAAGAAATTTTCAAAGTATCATAATTACGTTTTGTATCATATAAACAACATATTATTATCATTTAACGTATTATTTTAATTATTAGGCGGCAAACGTTCCAGTAGACTTTGAATCGTTCTTCTTTTCAGAAGTTAATCCAACTTTAAGTGCACCTCTAGAAAATGTTGCAGGTTCAATCACTAAAAACAGGATTTGCCTCAAAGTGAATAATTTATAAACATTCAAATATTCGATTGTACCCTTTTTTTTATCACTAATTTCATGTTTTTTCGTTTTAGGGAATCTTGGCCACACCAGATTTTTCACATACTGGTGAATTACAAACCTTGAATATGAAATTGCGTGCCGAACTCGACTTGTATGCAAACGTAGTACACGTAAGATCACTTCCTGGAGTCAAGAGTCGCCATCAAAACGTTGATTGTGTTATTATTCGAGAACAAACCGAGGGAGAGTACTCTGCTTTAGAACACGAATGTGTTCCTGGTATTTATTTATTGTTAACTTATAATATACACTTGTTTCAACATAAATAAAGTTTTTTTTTAATATTTAAGGTGTGGTGGAGTGTCTCAAAATCGTTACAAAGGTGAAATCTCAACGTATTGCCAAATTCGCTTTCGATTACGCGACCAAGAATAACCGCAAGAAGGTGACTGCCGTTCACAAAGCTAATATCATGAAATTAGGAGACGGTCTGTTCTTAAAAAGTTGTCAAGAAGTAAATCAATTGTATTTCATCATAATTTACTTTTGTTATAATACATTTTTAAACATTATTATCTGATTTAGATGGCCAAATTGTATCCCAAAATCGAATTTGAATCTATGATCGTTGACAATTGCACCATGCAAATGGTTTCGAACCCACATCAATTCGACGTTATGGTGACGCCCAACTTATACGGTAATATTGTTGATAACTTAGCTTCTGGACTCGTTGGAGGTGCTGGTGTAGTAGCTGGTGCATCTTTCAGTGCAAGATGTGTCGTGTTCGAACCCGTTAGTTAACATTTTGTATATAAACTCATATGTTAAGTTGAAAATACACTTTGACTAGTGAGCACCAGTTAAATTGTATTTTCGCCTGTTGAAATATACCTTAACTAGATAATTTGTATTCAAATACAAATTATCAGACAAAATAAAACGTCAGACAAAATATACTTTAACTAATAATACACTTTGACTGTAACATATACGTCGCAGTCCATGTATATTTGGATCGATCATAAATACATTTTTGGGAGTTGGATTAGGTTTTTTTCAGAAATTTAATTTATTTTGGGTCGGCTCAAACATACATGGTCTGCAGAATATATAATACAAAATTCAGATCGTTATTGCAATTATCAAATATTATTTAAGGGCGCGCGTCACACTTTCTCTGAGGCTGTTGGTAAGAATGTGGCTAATCCGACTGCTATGATTCTCTGTGCTATAAATATGTTGTCACACATCAATTTGCCACAATATGCTGCGACAATACAGAGTGCTCTCGATAGGTAAAGTGAATTGATTTATTTATTTTATAAATATGAAAATAATAATGTTTTTGTTTGTTACAGAGTCTTAAAAGCTGGAAAGATCAGAACTAAAGATATCGGCGGTCAATCGTCAACTATTGACTTCACTCATGCAGTTATTGGAAATCTTTAAAGATTCAGTTTTTTTTTTTATTCAGTATTATGTTCCCATCACATTATTCTCTGATTGGATATTTTTAGAAAAAGATTTGAAGTATTATTATAATCTAAAGTATCTACTTATATTAGACAATAACTATTTATTTTATTTTATAATTACATGTCGACAGATATTGTACTGTTTCATTATTCATTGATCACCATTTTTTTTAAATATCTCAAGCTTTTAAAAGTACAAGATCTGATAAGTACGCATCTAAAATTTAAAATTCTTCATCCAAATTCACTAGAAACTAGATACTAAAATATTTATTTATTTATTTGTATGAAACTTGTTCATAATAATAAACTTGTTGATTTAACAAAACGAAATAATTCACATTTTTTTTCTCCTAAAACCTAAAACTAAAATATAAATCAAATAACAATATTGTAAAATTGATTTTTAATTTATTTCACAAAAGTTAAGTATCAACTACACAACGTGGTTTAATAATAAATAATGGCAAGATGATTTAAAACAAATATTGATATTCTTCATAAATATATAATATGTATTTAGTTATTTTATTAAATAGACGATGTTGATTGCAAGTTCATGAGGTAGAACACTTTGAGAAATGAAAATGTATGATTTTTTCAAATCTTTCATGTTAATGGGTATTTTCTTTTTCAATATAAAATGACATAAGTACAAATTGTTAAAAAGGAAACAAGGACTTGTTACGACGTAAGTAAGCATGCTGTTATTTGCTTTTGTTATAAACAAATTTGGTCAATCATTAAAACTCCTGAACTGTAAATAGTATGAAAATGTAATTTCTACAACATCGTTGTAGTAAAAAAAAAAATACAATTTTGATAAGTACAGCATAAGTTTATGTCATATCGACAAATAATCCATGTACGATAAATACAATAGGTTAGCAATCTAATTGTCGTTCAATTAATTGACAAGTAACTTATTAATCGCACTATCACATGAAATGTTACAAAAATATATTTCCCCGATTAAATTATAGATCCTCATAATGAGAATACACATGAAAACTTATGGAAGATGTTATGAGCAAATATCACTTTCAATATAAACCTAGATGGAAATTTAGCGAGTTTTTGAAAATAATATAATTGAATTATATAAAAAAAAATACTAAGAATTGTTAAAAGTAATCAAAATATATTAATGATCACAAAAATTAAATAATATTTTCAATCGACGTTGTTATATTGAATTTTCTTCTTAAATTTATACTAATTAAATTAAATTTATTGTATAAATAACCTATTTTGTCATAAATAATACATTCATCTTTGTATATTTGTGAAAATGATATGGGAATGTGCATTTCATTAATTAACCGTTCAATATACAAATACATAACTATTATTCAGTCTCAAATTGAACACTGAACCTACTTTTGAAGGCAAGTATTTTCAATATTCATTATGTACATATTTGAGAAGCTCATACAACTGAAATGAACTTAATTAAATTATTATAATTGACGCTAAAAAAATATTTTTTACTCATAACATGGGTATAATAAAAATGTAAAAATTCACAAAAAAAAAATTGTCTAAATAAACTTAAGCATAAATTAAGAAAAATTAAGTATTCGAAAATATTAAGTAATATTGCTAACACATAAATTGTTAGTATTCAAAACAATGAATACAAATCCCTATGTATTGGAAAATCTAGTCCACGACTTATAAATACATTCAAGGCATTGTAACCTAACAAAAATATATTATCGTTAGTCATAAAAATTTATTAATAAATACGGTGGATATTTCAGCGTAACGTAAAAATTCATAGTTGATCACCTGTTTTTGGTTTATCTTAAGCGTTTGCTGAAGCTTGATTTAATTCTTCATTTATTCTCATTTGTCTCCTTCTCAAATAAGGCATTATAACCCAAATACTCGCTCCTCCTACTGTTATAAGACCCAAAGTCGAAAACAAAGCAGCGTATGAATGGGTCCTTTCAAACCACAATCCACATATTGGAGGACCTATGAGTTGCAGTATACCATTAATAAAAAGACTGATACCATACGTAGAAGTTAAACGTTCCATTCCAAGCATTTCAGCCATTATAATAGCAGTAACACCCACATAAACACCTGACGCTAAACCAAATATCGCACAACAAATACTTATAGTTGCATAAGTGTTGACTAAAGGTAATAATGCTAAACTTAAGCCAGAAAAGAAAAGCCCTCCTACAAAATACCATGTCTTCGGCAAGAAACCTGTATCAGATAAAGCTGAACCTCCTATACGACCTACGAGATCTAATGCAGATACAATAGATAACAAATAAGCAGCTAATTGTTTGTTGAATCCTGCATTTATAGCATACGATGGGAGAAGAATAATAAAATTGGTATAAGAAATTGCATTAGTGCAATTTGATATCAATATTACTAAATATATAGGATCTTTAAGTAAAGTTATATCAAAAAATTTACTGCGTTCTTTTGGTTTTTCAGGAGAATTTGGATCTTGTTTGCTTTTCCTTAATCCACAACACGTAGATACTGGTACGAAACTATCTTTTAACGACTGAAGAGTAAGCTGAGAAGCAAATTCGTTAGGTTGTTGAAATGCACTCAAAGTGGATCCATGGAATGGTGTTGACATGTACTGAAAACTAGAAGTACTTGGGCTACGTTTTGGAGTTTTCGTTGAATTGACTCGACGGATATTCGGAGAATAAGTGTCCGATGAATCAGATTGATACTGACCTTCTGGTACAGATTTAAGCAAAAACGAGTGATTGTTTCTTATATTTGATCGAGAATTAGAATTACTTAGAGCGTTTTTGCTGTTATTGCGTGGAACATTGATGCTATTTTTAGAAGATGCCGGCATAGAAACTTTTCTTCTTCTGTCAGAATCCGATACCCTCTGAACATTCTGAACAACCACTGCAGAAGCGGAACGAGCAAAAATTGCATTTTTAGGTGAGCTTTTACAATCGGCTACTAAACTATTCGAATCAACATGCTTGAGAGATGGTGGCGAAGCGTTCACGTTTACTTCCAATTTGGCATCACTTGGAGCAATCATAACATTTTCTTTATTGGACAAACTCGAAACTCTTTCTCTTACAGGAGTAGATTCTGGATGTTTGAAATCGCTTGATGGTGTTGAATCTCCAGATGTAATAGTAAATTGTGGTTTGACTAATCCATTTTCTAAGGGAGATTTTACACTTGGATCTGAATAATCTTCATACGTATCTAGTGTTAAATCTTCATCAAAATATAGATCGTTTTGCTGTGAGTCTGCATCTTCATCATCATATATTATTGGTACCCTTTTCATGTGTTCTTCAACTGGTTGGAAAAAAATAGCAGCAACCCATACGTGCAGAGTAACTCCTCCCATTATTAATATTGCACCTCTGTGATAAACAATATAATATTAATATAACATAAAAAATATGTTTAATCTTATAATTCACAAAAAAAATTGGGGATAATTACCGATATCCATAAGTTTCTAATAAGAATCTAAGAACAGGCGGCAAGATTATACTACCAAGTGCACTTCCAGACATACAAAGTCCATTTGCTAGACCTCGTAATCTTACAAAATAAGAGGTTACTATATAAACTGTAGGAGGGAATGCTAACCCGGCTCCAGTGCCTACCAAAACCCCGTAGCTATAAATAAATAAAAAATCATTTCAATGAATTAACAAATGATTTATATCAAAATTACTCTTCTGATCCTTACCTCACATATAAATAAGTAACAGAAGATGCCCAGAAACTCAGAATCATTCCTGCTGCTGCAAAACTACCTCCAATTATGGTGACTGTTCGATAAGAATACTTTACTGATAATATAGAAGAAACGGGTCCTGAAGAAAAAATTCATCAATACATTATTCCAAACTACCACATGTGACGTAATCAAGAATATAAATATTTATAAAAAAAGCATTGAAAAAATTACCTAAGCTACTGTATAAAAAATAGCAAAGTGCAGGAATCCACGCAGCAGCAGCAGGCCCAGCTTTGAAAACCTCGAGAAATTCCACGAACAATACACCAAAGGACTTAACTGTTCCAGGTACCAGAATGTTTACAAGCATCGCTCCTGAAATTCAATCATAGTCTTGATATGAAGAAACCATAAAAGACATAATATAGTTATATTGCATTTCAGAAAATCCTCGTTACTATCAAGCGATTAACGGTAATATTAACAAAATCAATCGAAAATTATTTACCCCCCAACACTAGCCAACCCCAACCCCCATCGGGAGGGACCAGAGTCCACTCTTCTCTGGGAGGCTCTCCCAGTACGAATCCAGCATGATGACCACCGCCCTGGAGATCGCCACCGACACCCAGCCTGACTGAAAGAAACGACGATTTCACAAATCATAAAACATATTAAACAAACAATTTGAAAAACATTGTTGATAGCAATTAATATATAGCGTGAATACTAAAGTTCGTTTGTAGCTAATTTGAAAAGAATTGAGACTAACGAGAAAGGCGATGCCTTAATTGACACACATCATACATTTTAATTGAAAGTCAATTGGTGCCAGTTAATTCAGTAACTCGTTTCGATATAGGTTTTTCAAGAAGCTTCTTTCTATTAACGTCTTCATTCGATAAATTATTGATTATAAATTGATTTATTTATTTTTTAATAAATAATTTGTTATGAAATCAAGACTTTTTAATGAAAAATGTTTTCAAAGTGTCGTTTATTTGAAGTCAATGGTGTAGACTTGTTCATGTTAAGCGTTAAATGGTATGGTCATTAAATATATTAAATAATGGCCTAAGATAATTTAGTAATGAACAGTTTTCAATATTTAAATTTTTTGAATTTACTTTCCCTTTATTACTACATGTGATTGAAAAAAATAACCAAATTTTAAAAGTACTCTACATCATATTAATTTGAAATGAACAATTTCACACATAAAAATCCCATTACATATAATACAAAATCACAACCCGAATTCAATCAATGAAAAACCTTTTGAAATCACATAAATTATCAATTCAATTCAAATTCAAAGAAAAAATCATACAATCCGTCCCGTTCAAAGCATCTGAACATTTCATGGAATAATCGAGTACACCACATCTTAGATCAGTTAGATCAAATCAAATATCAATAAACACTGTTACATGATCAGATGTGTCCAAGAGCACAAACGCGACCACTGACTACAATCAATGGGTCGTGACGAGCAGTCGGCAACAATGATGCAAAATATATTGAAGCCATTGTTCGAAGCACTGTTCAATTTATACGTATGTCGTTTGCTTAATTCGTTTCAGATGTTTCGCATAATGGAAACGGTTCAGGGAAAACGATCCGCAATTCAGACATATTATAGATTTGAGCCGTTTCAATTGTGGCTTTCAGTTTCGAAAAGCGGTATGTTCTGTTTTTTTTTTATAGATATCTACGTGTTTCTACTTCATTGTCAGACTAATTTGCATATAAATGTTTGCTGAATGGCATTTCAATTGAAAGTGTTTGATAAAAAAAAAACGCGTCGTACGTTCGTTTTATAAGCTGACAATATGGATATTTAACACTTTGATAATTTTCTGCATAATTTAACATCTAATAACGTAATTTTATTGAAATTTTTGTACATAAAAAAATAAATTAATATTCATCATATTTAAAATTAATATACACAAATTTTATAGAAAAAGCATTTTGAAATGAATCAATCGAAAAAATTGATTTTATACAGTTTAAAGATATATAATACAAAATCTATATATAAAAATGAATCGTGGCAGGTATTTGGTCCGGCTATAACTCAAAAACCGCATGATTGATTTATATATTTATTTATTTTTTATTCGCTTTAACTAAGGGGTGGTTTATGAAGAAAAATAACAGGGAAATTCCTAAAGGAAAGCTAAAAAAATGAAGGTACACTCCGCAATCCGGCCGACAGTTGTGTTGTGTAGATTGCATACTTTCAGGGGCATTTTGTTTTCAATGTGTTTTTGAAATAAAAAAATAATTTAACTAATCAATTCAACAACAATGCAACAATTTTGATGCGATCGGTACACCGGTGTGTGCAGAAAGCGTGTTCATGACGAGAACCGGGAATCGGGAACAGGAATCAGGAACCGGAAACAGGAATCAGGAACCGGTGTATGCAAAACGCGTGAAGACAACGGGAACAACGGGCCAAAGGGACAAGAGGCGTTATTTTAAGATGAAAAAAAATCCAATAT